>CAUYRT010038136.1:0-79239 GCA_963574885.1 Lepilemur ruficaudatus | reverse complement strand
GAGAGAAAGGAGCACAGGAAAGCGAGGATGAGAGGCTGCTGACAAACCCAGTTTAAAACATACTCCCAGCCAGGCGCAGTGGCTCACGCCTGTAATCCTAGCACTCTGGGAGGCCGAGGCAGGACGATCGCTCAAGGTCAGGAGTTTGAAACCAGCCTGAGCAAGAGCGAGACCCCCCCATCTCTACTAAAAAATAGAAAGAAATTAATTGGACAATTAAAAATATATAGAAAAAATTAGCCGGGCATGGTGGCACATGCCTGTAGTCCCAGCTACTTGGGAGGCTGAGGCAGAAGGATTGCTTGAGCCCAGGAGTTTGAGGTTGCTGTGAGCTAGGCTGATGCCACAGTACTCTAGCCTGGGCAATAGAGTGAGACTCCATCTCAAAAAAAAAAAAAAAAATATATACTCCCCTGTGCTCACTGCCTGGTGACAGCAAAGCCCCTAGAAGGAGGTTGGGCCTTAAAGCATCACTTCTCTCTAGATACGGACAAAGGTATGCTCCTAGCTTTATAAATGTAACGTACTGTTACATTTAAATTGCTTATGTGTACATTACTATTTTCAACCAATCACATGGATCCGATGAACATGGAATAATAAAACCCTATTCATTTTAACAGTTACTTACCTGTGCCCCATCACCAGGATAAAGGCAGTGATTTGATCCTGAAGAAATGATTGGATCCTGTTTTCAGGGCTCCCAAGGGGAAACAGACGAGACTCAAAGACAAGACTTCTGTCCTTAAGGAGCTCATAAAATGTCAGAGCAGAGAAGTGCAATAAAAGGTTATGCAGAGGGAAGAGGAAACACAATGCTACACGTGTTTGGAGCAAGAAGAGGTTACTTCTCACCTAGGGAAAAGGAGAGACACAAAGGAAGGCTGGATGAAGCAAGAGATGCAAGCCACATGTGAGGTCAACTCCAAGGGAGAAAGTTCTGACCCAGGACATAGGGCAGAGAATGAGCAAAGGGGGGAGGTGACAGCAGGGCTGGTCTAGGGCACAGCAACGATTTGGTCAACAGAAGACCATTCAGTTGAATGCAGTGGTGTGTGGCTATAGTCCCAGCTATGTGGGAGGCTGAGGATTGCTTGAGCCCAGGAGTTCTGGGCTATAGTGCGCTATGTCAATCAGGTGTAAGTTTGGCATCAATATGGTAACCTCCTGGGAGCCGGGGACTACCTAGTTGCCTAAGGAAGGGTGAACCTGCAGGCCAGGTTGGAAACAGAGTAGGGCAAAACTCCCATGCTGATCGATAATGGGATCACACTTATGCACTCCAGCCTGGACAACATAATGAGACCCTCTTAAAAAAAAAAAAAAAAGACCACTCCATGGGAAAAGAATAGTCTTTTCAATAAATGGTACTGGGACAACTGATATCCACATGTAAAATAATGTAAAAGGTCTCTACTTCATGTTATACACAAAAAATTAACTCAAAATGGATCACAGACCTAAATGTAAGAGTCAAAACTATAAAACTCTTAGGAAAATGGGTGTATGTCTTTGTGACCTTGGATTAGGCAATAGTTATTTGAACATGACATCAAAAGAATATAAATTAATAATAAACAAATTGGACTATATAAAAATTAAACACTTTTGTATTTGAAACAATACGATCAAGAAAGTAAAAAAGAAAATCTTCAGAATGGAAGATAATATTTGCAAATCATGTATCTGATAAGGAACTTGTATCCAGAATATAAAAAGAACTCTTAAAATTTAATAAAACAATGAAATTCACATACACTAAGATGGCTCTAATAAAAAAGACAATAACAAGTGTTGGCAAGGTTATGGAGAAATTGGAAAACTTACACTCAACTGGTAGTAATGTAAAATGCTGCAGCCACTTTAAAAAATAATCTGGCAGGACCGTAAAAGCTTAAACAGAGTTACCATATGATTCAGCAATTTCACTAGCAGGTATTAATATAGACCCAAATAAAAATGAAAACATATGTCCATATAAAAATGCATACACAAATGTTCATAACAGCAGTGTTCATAATAGCCTAGACTGGAAACAACCCAAATGTCCACTATTGAAGAATGTATAAACAAAATGTGGTATATACATACAATAAAATATCATTTGGTAGTAAAACAGAATAAAGTACTGATACATTCCAACACATGAACCTTATGTTCTATAAAGAAGCCAGTCACCAAAGGCCACATATGATCCCTTTTACATGGAATGCCCAGAACAGGCAAATCCGTAACGACAGAAAGTAGCTTAGTGGTTGCTGAGGGCTGGGCAGTAGATAGTGAAGAGTAGCTGCCTTCACTAAGGAGGAAGGTGGAGTGACTACTGGTGAATATGGGGTTTTTGTGTTTTTTTCTTTTTTAAGGAGAGATTAAAATGTTCTAAAATTAAGAGTGTGGTGATGTTTGCACAACCCTGTGGATATGTTTAAAAAAAACACTGAACTGTAAACTTCAAATGGGTGAATTATATGATATGTAAATTATATCTCAATAAAGCTGTTTTTAAAAAATGCAACAGGATAAAATCACAGTGGAAAAATATATAAATTTGCCTTGAGAAAATGAAAAACTTCTATGAGTCATAAAACACTATAACCTAATTAAACAAAATGATGAACCAGGAAAAAAATTTTTATAACATACATGACTGATAGCCTTAAAACAAACAACAACAAAGCTGTGATAATTCAGTAAGAAACACATATTGCCCCAGTAGAATAAAGGACAACTATCATGAAAATTCCCCAAAGAAAAAATGACAAATGACCTATAACTACATAATTCATCCTCAATGTTAACCAAGTAAGTTTTGACCCAGTAACCCCACTTTTATAGTCTATCTGATGACAATGTCAGAGATGCCTTCAAATATTAAAAGATAAGAATGTTCTTTCACTCTTCTTTAGAAAACAGGGAACCTCTTACCTGTCCAATGTTGGGGGAATGGTCAAATGCATGATTGTTGTTTATGTACTACAAGAACAAAGTGGGAAATACCACCAAAAGTGGTTGTCTTTGGGGAGATATAGAGGAAATCAAGACTTATTGTGTGATTATTTTGTACATTTTTGTCATGTATTTTCACTCTCAAATATTTCTAAAATTTAGAACATAAAGTATACATGGACTTACCCTCATTGAAAAGGAATTATACAAGATAATCACCCATTCCTAATCAGTGGTTCTCAAACTTTACTACATATCAGAATCACTGGGAGGCCTTTTAAAAATTCTAGTGTCCAGACCACACTTCATATGCATTAAATCAGAATCTCTGATGGTAGGACCAAGGCATCAGTACGCTTTAAAGAAAAAATTCCTGGGGTGATTCCAGGGTATAGTCAAATTGTACATGGTTGAACCGGGACTCATCAGCAAGGGAAATAAATGGGTGCTTAGGTTCAAAGTAGACCAAATACATACACACCAGTTCCATGTGTGAACATGTTTTAAGAAAAACAGCAGAAAATGTGTGTATCACATTCACAGCAGGGCAGAATGCTCTCCTAGTCACCACAGCAGGAAGAACTGTCCTTCGTGAAGGTCAGATGCCTGACTGTGGTCCCAACCACTCACAAGTGAAAGCAAGGACTAGAATCAGCTGGTTCTGCAAGGAGAAACAGGACTGCGCATTTCCTGTGCTCTTCTCCACACCCCAAGCAGCAGCCTCATAGATGCATGTGTGCACAAGTCTAAGCCTATGGCCTCCCCCATGCATGAAACCAGAACAAAAACTCATTTACTTATTCATAGCTCACGTGTCAACAATGCACAGGCAGAACAATAACACAGTCTGGCACAGGAAATGTGCTGGGGACAGAGCAGGAAGATCAAGCTCTACTAATAACTTGCACGAATTTGGGGCAAGTTCCATAATGACTGAGAGGTCTTTGCTTCCACATCTGCAAAGGGGCCTGGACAGGATGTGCTCTGGAGGCCTTTCCAATTCCAACATGCCTATGATCCTCTGTGATCTCTATGATCCTCGCCATGTAGCTAAAACTGGAAGCCAGCTGAGTGTTTTTCTGACCATGAACTTGATCTGACTCAGCTGTGATAATTCCCCTGACACAGTATCGTGGAAAGAAAGAAAATGGAAATTGAGAAGTGCAGACAGAAGGGAAGTTCAAAAGGCGGCAGCTACAGAATTACTTCTCTCGGTCTCTTCTTAAAATGTTCAGTAGTCCACAGTTAGGCCTGACAAAGCACTGTGCATTTAGACTCTTCCCAGAAGATGTTAACTTCAAAAAGAAGCCTCTTAAAGAATGCTGGAGGGAATGTGAAATCAATATAGCCTTTCTGGAAAGCAACTTGGCAATATATATCAAGATTCCTTATAAATGCAGGCCACTTAGTCCAATAATTCCACTGCTGAGAACCTGCCACCCTTGAGCAGATACCAGAGATGTGTGTAACAATCACTGGACAAAACTATTTATATCAGAAGTTCTGGACACAGTTGCATAATGGTGTGAATGTAATTACTACCGAACTGTACATTTAAAAATGATCAAGATGGTAAATTTTATATGTATTTAACCACAATTTTAAAATTCACACCAGGAATTTAATAGCAAAAACAAAAAAAACAAAACATCTTGGCTCATGCAACAATGTTTAAAAACTAAAAAATAATGTCAATATCCAACAATTAGTGGTTTAAAAGTAAATTATAGAATATTGAACTTCACCACCTTTTTGGCCCAAAAAAACCCAAGAATATTGAAACAACGGACAACAAATACCAAGTTTTTCCAGCAAACTGGAAATTGCTCATGATATAATATTAAGTGAAAAAAGGCAAAGCCCGAAAGGTTATATAATGTGGTCTCAGGTTAGGTGGAGCAGATTTTTTTAAAAGACTATAAAAAATTTCAAAATGTTGACAATTGTTCTCTCTCAATGATGAGACTTCCAAATTTTCTGTAAGAAACATTCTTATCGGGTAGGAGGCAAGAGCACCATGGCAGACATCATGGTCCAAGGGTCAAAGAAACAGTATGTCTTCCACTTCATAACTTGTCAGTTTTGAAGTTTTTTTCCCTTAAAAAAACAGAGAGCCAGAAGAGTTTTCAAAACTACTACACAGGATATGCCAACTGTGAGACAGAACTGGAACTGGAACCAGCAGAAGTGGAAACGGCTGGCACTTTCTAGTGTCCCCACACAGCGAGTACAACAGAAGAGCAGTGTCACCCACGTGTTGTTACCATTTGCTGTTGCAGGCCACCACAGTACTGCAAAGGGTTACTTCCCATTCACGCATGACCTTTTTGATTGTTTGATAACAGGCTCAAAATGATCTGGGAAAAGAAATGCAAATACTGTATAAAGTAATCCATGATAATGACATTACTAATAAATCACAGGAAATGGGCTCTTTTCTTCTCTGGAAGACAAAAGGATACATTATGAATACTGATGAATTCTTAATCCAAAAAGACTTGCAAAAGCCACAGAACTACGTTAATGGATGCTGGCCCTTGTTTTTATTACCAGAAAATGTTATTTTCCATTTAGAGAAAACAAAAATTTTGAAACAATACTCAGAAAATGGAATCTCCCAACTAGCAGTGAAAAAAATATAAATAAATGGAGGAAGGTAGCAGAAGAGTAAATAAAAATAATAGTTCTTAATATAAGCATAATGCAAGAAACTCAGTCATGTAAAATGCAGGGTCACACTACTGCAAGGTTAATGAAATTATCTCTGGGCCACAGTTCCCAAGATCAAGGAGGTATTTGCCAATTATATTAAATACAAAGTTTTATTAATATAGGCTGTGTTGTTCGGAGTGCCTTATTACAGGGGTTTATAGTGTTTGACCCTTGCTAGAATAATAGTTCCAGTCCCTGACGGTTTCTTGATTGGCATCAATTGGTGAAGAATTTCTATGCAAACAAGTAAAACAGATTCCCACCCCGGGTCAGAGCAGGGGTCTGAATGATGACATGACCCTAGAGCAGACCCACTGGGGTGGAGGGACGGAAGGTGGGAAGTGGCTCCATACCTCTGGGTGCTGCAGACACACTGTATTTACTCTATCCTTAGCAGCAACAGTACTAGGTTTTTAAACAGATGAATATTTTTAAATCCAGTGCACATTCACAACCATGTCACCTTTTTTTTTTTTTTTTTTAAACAGGCAGGTAGAACATTAGGGCTCTGGATACTTTCCCAACAATACGGATTAAGCAGAAATCTGTTAGACACTGTGGGAAAAATACTGTCCATGGTTTGATGTATTCTGGGTCTGCCATTTTTAAGCAGCATCTCTGACCTTAATCTTTTCAAATTAAAATTACCAAGACAATGAAGCCAAATTACCACTTTGAGACACTAATTTGCTGCACAAATTTGAGCAGCCCACAAGTACTGCTCTGTTAGAGATGTATCTGCTCAGTTTATTTAATGACCATTTGGACCAAAAACTTCTGATATGGAGAGTATGTTCTTCAACCCATTAGAAGGCTGAATGTTGCAGAACTACTAACTTCTTTCTATTCATAATGCCTTGAAGAGAATTTAGCAGAAACAGATTTCATTCCTTTGAAGAAAAATTTTAGGATTTTTTTTTTTCCAAAAAAGAAAAAAGAAAAAAAAAACCCAAATCTAATTTACCCTAGACATATAAGGAGATAAGGCCTTGTCAGGGATTTCTCTGCCCCCAAGCCTGTAACCTTCCCTGAAACCCTTGCCAGGCCGTTTACTGCTACCTAAAGTCCCATTAAAACATACATTGAATTTGTTGTTAATAAAATCATATCTGAAGTGCAGTCTTCCCTACAGTCTCTCAAGTGTTCCCCAGTCCTAAGACCCAAACAATACTGAGGCATTTGCAGTAGCACAGACTACAGGAAGGAAATTTGTCCAAAAGGTCAAATCTCTGCACTTGGTGTTACTTTCAATGAGGTCCCTTCAGAATACAGATAGGTTCAGAATTATCTCTATTATTTTATATAGATGAGATATAAAATATCTCACCTGTTCCCAAGCATCAGACATAGCAAGCACATATTGTTAAAGAAAAGAAAAACCAATTCAATGACACTTTTTAAAGCATAGTAAGGTAGACTTTACTCAGGGCCATCTCAATAGGTGTGGGGACCACTGCAACAGGAGATTGGGCTCAACTGTGAACACAGCATGGGCAGGCAAGTGGGAATTTATAGCCAAGGAGCAGGGTAGGGGTCAGTGGACAAAAAAATCACTAACAGGGAACATGAGGGGTGTGAGGGATTCTTGCTAAAGACAGGCTAGGGTGATCAGACTTCACCTGGGAGATGTGAAGGATAGGGAATCTAATCAGGAGGCTGGGGGTTCTTGCTAAACTGACTTAGCAGGTTTCTTTGCTAAACTGGACTTTACAAGGAAGTGCATAGATGGACCTAGAAGGTTTAGGTGCCAAGCAAAGAATTTTTGCCAATATATAAGTTAATTCAGGGAAGAAGGACAAATGACATGGCTGAGAATAAAGAAAAAATATAATCCTGTGCATAACTTTCAGTAAGAATAATTCCAATCAGGTAACCCAGCAAGAGAGGCAGTGTGGGAACTATAGTTTGAAGGAAGAGAAGAAATCTGACAAAGAGATATAGCTGTGGGGGAGGGAAAAGAGGGAAGGAAGGACATTCCAGGAATTTCCCCAAATACTGATAAACAGGTCAAATTCCTTGGCACAGGAAATCACTTCATACCAAAAAGGTTTCCAAGTTCCAGCTAATGACTGGATTGCAAACAACGTTGTCCAAAATAAGAAAATTCTAGAACAATAAAAGATTTTGGACCTCCACCAATTCATAGCACCATTTTTAACATTCATAGCCATAAGGTTTGCCCTCTTAATTTTACCCCCACAAAACCTCAACTATCCACTGAATGATTCAGAAATAAGGTATATGTCATCTCAAGTAATAGGAATATTTAGGAAACCAGAAAAAGATACCGATTTCACAGTCCTTGGGGCACATTTTAGATGAATTCCAAATATGTTTACATGCGACTGAGAGGAACCCTTGCACTGGCATGTAATTGATTGGACCCCAAAATCCTGCCTTCTATTTGTAAAAAAAAAAACAAAACCCCAAACTCAGCAAACCTTAAAGAACATCCCAGAAATTTTATAATTCCAGGTATGAGCATTTTGGAAAGGCTTTCCTCACACGTGAATCATAGCCTCTCAAGGTTAAGTAATGTTTGGTTTCTCAGGTTATGGTAAGAGTAAAGTTGGTAACGCTGAGAGAGGCCAAAATACTGCATACAAGCAATCCATAAGTCCCTTGCCCCTACCCTTTTGCAAATCTGAGTTTTCATAAAAAATTATAGCTGTTCAAATGCTGGATGATATAATCAAGTAAAATATATCAGTAGACAATACTTGGCAGTAATAAATATTGTTGTCAGATGACGCTTGCCTAAATCCATAACCTTTAAAAGTACCATGGATGAGGCTGGACTATAATCGTGTGTCGCTTAACAACAGGGGTATGTTCTGTGAAATGCCTCGTTAGGCAATTTCATCGTTCGAATATCAGAGTGTACTTACACAAACTTAGATGTTACAGCTTACTACACACCTAAGCTAATTAGTCTATTGCTCCTAGGCTACAAACCTGTTCAGCATGTTACTGTACCGAATAGACAACTCTAACACAATAGTAAGTATTTGTTTATTTAAATATATCTAAACACAGAAAAGGTACAGTAAAAATACTGTATTATAATATTACGGCAATACCCTCATATAAGTGGTCCATTTTTGACCCAAAAATTCAGTGCATGACTATAATTCATCAGCAAGAAAACAATAAAACTGATGGTTAACATTAGTACTGATAATGAGATCTTCAATCTGTGTAAAAGTCTAGCCTGGGCAGTCCAAATAGTTGATGTAGAGGTTGAACTAAAGGGAAAAGTCTGTTGAAACCACACTTCTTTTCTTAAAGAAAAAAAAATAAAGATTTCCTTCTTTCAGAAGTTATAGTTACAAAGAAAAAACATTCTCCCAGAAGATTTCTTATGGGCATTAGTTTTGCTTAATTTCAGTACATTAATTAACCAAAACAGCTCATTTGGATACTGTTCTGTTGCCTATTTACCTGGGGATTTTTTGTTTGATCTTGATTGCACCAAGTGAGACTGTCGAGGCAGCAAAGGTGATGAAGGCAGAGACATCGAGACACCTTTGGCCAAGCTCACCCTGTAGGTGTCCTCTGCTACAGGAAGACTGCTCAAAGAAGAGTCACCACCATGGCCAGGGGGCAGGACTGGAGAAGTCTCTGGACCACAGTCACCTCCTGGAATGGAGAGATAACACCTTAGGTCAGACCATCCATTACAAATTGATCCAAATTTAATTCCTAAGAAATACATTCTTAAAATATAATTCTCATATACCAGATATAGGTTGATATTTTAAAAAATTTTCCCCTTATGATTATTAAAAATTTTTGCCCCGTGAGAAAAAAACTCAAGCTTCACCACTCAAACATCAATCAACTCTGCCACATATCTTTCTGCACCACCCCAATTGGTCTGGTTTCATTCTTAACAAAGGGTCCAGAAAGTCACTGATCCGAGATTAGATCAAGATCAAGTATGAACAATCCATAGGAAGCTTTGATTTCAGCTAAAGTAAGGGAGGGGATTTACTGGCCTTACATGGGTATCAGTAGAACAGATTCAGACGCCAACCCTTCCAGACTCCCAGGCCTCCCCGGCTCCACTCCAATAATAAAAATCCAAGGGAGGGCCTAGCCCACTCCACATTACCCCCCGGCACCATCCTCTATTCTCTCATCCCATCTACTCTGCACTCTCCATAACACAGGGTCCACTCTCCTAAAACTCAACCTCAAACATGCCCCAAACTAGGCAGATTCCCCTTAGTACTCAACCCCTAAATGAACTTGGGGGCAAATAAGCTTACTGTTATGAAATTCTAGGGTAGGTAGACCCCCCAAAAATATAGAGGACACAATCATAGTGTAGAAAGCATAGAAGAAAGAGGATACCTTGGCTAGGAACAGCCTATCTAAAAAAATACAACCAGTCCTCAAGAATTCAGGTAACATGCTTTCCCCCTATTGCTCCTCCCCACCCATCTCCTTCACCACCCCTGCCCTTAGTACGCACTAAGGAACTGAGGATGTGCAGGGGGAAAAGGTTAAGTAATTGTTTTGTTGATTAAATAGCATCTTCAAGCTCCAAATTACGGACAACAGAATTTGAAAGATACATTGTTTTCCATAAGCCATCCAGTCTAACAAAAGCTATCCAACTGGCCCTTCTCCTGTCTTCCTGACTCCAAAAGAATCAAGGACTAGATTTGAAAAAAATAAAAAAATAATAATAAAATGACAGCTGTCTAGCTAGGTGGGAACTCAATTTTTGCAGACCTGTGTGAACAAGGCTCAAAAGAGATTCAACCCAAACCGTCAAGTTTCAAATTGCATCATTGTGCTTATTTTTCATGTTAGGAGTCATGAGGAAGTAGCAGGGTCATTCCCTCAACAGACTAGGGGCACAGGCCCATGCTTTACTTTGCAAGGCAACTCAACACCAGCAGGGCTGTGAACAGAGTTCCACAATGGGTAAGTCAGCAAAGCCAGAGAGATAACTTTAGTCTTACCTGGGCCAGCTATGCATAAAGGGTTTTTTGTTTTAATAGACAGAGTCTCCCTCTGTCACCCCGGCTAGAGTGCAGTGGCGTCAGCATAGCTCACTGCAACCTCCAACTCCTGAGCTCAAGCGATCCTCCTGCATCAGCCTCTCAAGTAGCTGGGACTATAGACTTTTGCCACCACACCCGGCTAGAAGGGGTTTTAATAAACTTGGGAAACCAAAAGATTTATGACTAACTGTCCAAATGACTGGCATTTAAAGGGAAAAAAGAAACCAGAATTACTAGAAAACCATTACTGGAATTACAAAAACAAGGACATTCGTGCAAATGCCCAAGACAAAGCTCTGTGTGCAAGGGAGGGAAGCAGGCAGGAGTTAGATGCACCTTCCCTCCTAGAGTCCATACAAACAGCAACGGTCCCCACCCTGGATCCCTACAACCCTCACCCAGCCTGTATCCCTAGCCAGCACTAGATACACAGAGGGGCCAGTCTACCACATCATGCATGAGCCTGGAAGCCCTCAGAAACCACCTCTTGAGGCCTTCAGCCAGTGCATGGAGCTTCCTGGCTGCCTCCCCTTTGCCTGTCTGACAAGGAAATGGCTTCTAAGGCAGAGCTGGGGCTGTGCCATGATGCCAACTCCCACTGGGGCTAGATGTCCTCCACCCTGACCAGACTTGTAAAAGCAGAGGGACAGTTGTTTCACTGGTCCAACACCTGAACCAACACCTTGGTTCTCAAGACTGATCCGCACCACCGCTGCGCCCTCATGTTCAGAATGCCAGCAGGTACTATGCCTACAAGAATGGCACCAGGTCACCTGATTTGTGGGTGTTTAGGCAAGAAACGCTAGGAGACAGACTAGAACTTGGAAAGCGATGAGGCCACAGCCCACAGCCCCAGAGGGTCACATATGTAAGATGTATAGGAGACATTTTAAAGAGGTGATGCTGGTTTTCCAGGTGGTTTGAAGAGAGCTACAGTGCCCTGTGGCTGCCAGTACATAGCCTAAATTACAGACCTGGGTAGTCAAATGGCTGTGGGATGGTGTGTGTCTCCCCACTCACACATGAATATTACTGACCTATAAACAAAAGTAAAAAACATTAATAAAGGCCGGGCACTGTGGCTCATACCTGTAATCCTAGCACTCTGGGAGGTTGAGGCGGGTGGATTGTTTGAGCTCAGGAGTTGAGACCAGCCTGAGCAAGAGCGAGACACCTTCTCTACTAAAAATAGAAAGAAATTAGCTGGACAACTAAAAAAAAAAAAAAAAAAAATATATATAAAATTAGCCGGGCATGGTGGCACATGCCTGTAGTCCCAGCTACTCAGGAGGCTGAGGCAAGAAGATCACTTCAGTACAGGAGTTTGAGGTTGCTGTGAGCTAGGCTGATGCCATGGCACTCTAGTGAGAGAGTGAGAGACTGTATTAAAAAAAAAAAAAAAAAATTAATGAAAACCCAGATTTCAAGTCCCTTAATTTGGATGGGGACACAAAAGAAGAGAGAAACACATATACCACCACCAGAAATAAAAAAAGATTACTTATTAAGAAAAGGTTTGTTTTCTTAAACACTGAAGAATTTCTCCAACATGATACAAGAGCAATTAGGGATTGAAGGGTAAAAGACAATTAAAGAGTTTCCTAATCATAAATTCTGCCCATAAACTTTGTTTATATCAAGCAAAGCAAATATTTTCATTAACTGCAAATCTGGTGGGGATGAGTTTCCGAAGTATGCTGGAACCATGAGGACCTTCAGCCTTTGGAGCAGCTGGGCCCTGGCACTTTGATTTTATGCAGGCTGCAATAAAACGGGACTTAAGGAGATGGGGTTTGGGGAAGGGGGTTTTCTATTTCAAGTTTACTTTGCCATCGCACTATCAGTCCCAAACATGTTGTTCTGTTTAATTTGTTTTTCAGAGGCAGTTAAAATTCCCTAACTTCTAGCTTCCTTTTATTAGAAAGGCACAAAGTGGGGAGAGAAATTTTGTGTATGAACAGGAGACAAAGCACAAAGCAGGGTGATCCAGCAGTTCAGAAGCTGGAGACAGCACTCTGGAGCCAGTGGCTTTAACAGCAAGAAGGCAAGGGGGTTAAGGTCAAAGACAGAGCACCACAATGACGCCAGAGGCAGAAAGTGAAAATCTTAGGGGCATCCATATGAACAATACAATACTGGTTCTGGGCAACATAACACCAGCAACATGATACAAGAAATTCTCCGGCTGATTTAACATTCCTCAGCAGATGCTTAAAGATGTTTAAGAAGAATTAAAGATGTTTCACTGCACCAAACCAGCACGGCTGGCAGTTTTCTTTCAGCCTTGAATAGATGTTTTCTTTCAGCGGTGACCTATTTTATTCCCCATCTCAATTAAGTGATGGGAAGCACACTTCAATCACCCTTCCTGTTGTGGCAGCAGCAATGCCCAGGCTGGGTAGGACAATGCATCCTCTCCAGGGTATAAAAACCATGTTATCAATGGCCAGTGATTTATCAGGCCTCCTCCTGACAGGCATTTCCCATGGAAGAGTGACACACTGCAGACAGTCACATCTACCCCAGCATGCTTTCCCTCTCAGAGCATCTAGTCCAGTCATGCTGTCTCTGAGACAGGAAGCTGGGGCCTAGGAGTTACCCTTGAGGAACAGGGCCACATTCAAGAACTTTGGGGGAAAAAAAAAAGTGGAGATCCCCAAAACAGACGTTTTAAATGAGTTAAATATGTAAAGAGTCAGCATATTTCCACTGTAAAAAGCCCGACAGTAAATATTTCAGGCTTTGTAGGTTACACACAGTCTCTCGTTCATACCAATATGCTCACACACACACATACCCCTTTTCTTAAAATCACCAATTCCCTGAAGTTCAAAAATAAAAGACCAGAAAGGGCATGGAGATATGTGGACATTCATAAGGTGCTCTCTGTTTCTAATAAATAAAAATACACGCAACACACATACAAGAAGTATAAGTCAAAGTCGTAATTTGCAACAATAATGGAATTATCAAAGGGGATAAAGCAAGCCAAGAAGGCATTTTAAATTGGCAGACATGGCTTTTGAGAATAGTTATTTTAAAATTTGTACACTATTACAGATTGAAAAGGGATTTCAATCCACACTGGAAGAAAATGTGAACCTGGGAGATGACTGTTTAAAGGTGGCTATACAGAATGGCAGTGTTCGACATCATGGATTAGAGGACACGGAGTGCAGGACTAGAGAAGGCTTTAAAAAACGAGGGCAAGGAAGGCAGGGAGATGAAAGTAAAAGCATATTTCAGGAAGGGTACACCTGAGAAAGGCAAGGGTGAACTTAGACATGCAGGTAAATAGGTCTGCAGAGGCAGGAAATAAGATTTCCATTTAGTGTGCCATTGAAGTGGCTTGCAGGGGGCGGGGGATGGAAGCTTAGAATAGAAAGAGAAAGATGTTCTGTCTATCCAGCTCCAGAAAACGAGCCTTGTGCAATACATTTAACTAGGGCATTAAATGTGTTAGGGCATCTTTTATGCAGTCTCCGCCTTAGAGTACACTAATATTTCTTAAACTTATTTTCCACCATAAGGTTTTATAACCATGTAGCTTTTTTATACACATACACACACACAGAGGAACCTGTATTTACAGAAAATTGGAAAAGATTTTCTCCACAAGATCCAGCATCATTTTTGGACCCTTCAGAAGGCTCATTCTGTAACTAAAAGCACTTTAAACCATTCTGTCTTATAGGATCTACTAGTAAGTACCCTGGCAGTGCTACTAATCATTATGTGTTTTCAAAAAGAAAGTTAAGACAAATGCATCAAGAAAACAATTTTCAAAAATCTTATTCACAGATTGTGACTAATTCTCAAACAGTATCACTGAGAGGCGAGAAAGCAGCTAACCCTCAGGGTATAGAAAAACCCAGCCCCTAGGACAAGCTTATCCTTTTGTCATCAAAAATCTACCAAGTGGCTTCTAAACAGAGATCAGTAAATACCGTCCTCACAGTTTTATTCTTAACACTCAATAGTTACAGAACCAAATGTAAAATGTGCTTTACCCTGAAACAGATGAGTAAACAGACTGGCATTTCCTCTCTAATTGTCAAAGTTTTTCCTTTAAGACATGTCAGCATGCAAGAGTTTTTGTGCTTTAAAAATATGTGACCTCAGAAAAACTCCCACCCCCAAACCCTGGAGGGGTATACTTTAAAATAGCAAATTTTTTTAGATGTATTAGGTGCCAGGACAGGGTTTTAGGTGCTTTATATATATTATCTCATTTCATCTTCACAACCACCCCACAAAGTAGGTATTTTCAGCACCCTCCTCCCATGAGGAAACTGAGGCACAGAAAGGAGCAAGTATCTTGCTCGAGGACACCAGCAAGTGTCACTGCAGAGCTGGATGCAGACATCACTGTCTCAGTACTGCTCCCCTTCAAGAAGCCTACTGAGATACACTTTTAACATTACGTCATTTTGTATACTTAAGAGGGAAATCCAAAAATAGTGTATGTAGGTCTAGGCACAGTACCGGGCCACTGTGAAAAGAAACCTGTTCCCTCATCTATTTTCACTTTTCATGCTGGCTGGTTAATTAGCTATACAGCACTCCTGGAACTCTCCATTTGGGAGGCACCCAGGCCCATTAATTTTCTCTCAGTCACACCTTATGCTGTCACCATACAAGCGAAGTGGATCCAAGATAGATGTTTAGTCATCGAGCACCCTAAATAGCTGCTTCTCCTTTCACTTGGTAGCGTGCGTAGCATCTGGGCCTGTTGCTTCCTGGATGCACCGAGGCCATTCGCTCCACCTTGCCCATGAAGAACGAAAGAGCAGCCGGCTGTGGTGGAAAGCAGCCTGGCAGGGTTCACCTTAAATCCGCGTGGAATTCATTATGCTACATTTCCTCATCAGCACAGACTTGCTGCCCAGGTCCATGGACACACAACTCTGTGGCTCTGCCAGGCACACTGCTACCACGCCTGACTAGAGCAGCAATTCCCAACTCCCTCCACACAGAAGGACCCCCAAACCCGGCCCAGGGAGGCTGTTTTAATGGGTTGGGGACACGGTTCAGGCAATGGTCTTTAGAGCTCACCAAGTGATTCTAACGTGCAGCTAGGATTGAGATCCACAGAGCCAAGAAGGTGGTCAAAAAGATCGGTAATGTCTTGCATGCCTGTCACAAGACAGAAGTTGGGAGAGAAGAAAATAAAAGAAACTTCAGGGAATACTGTACTTAATCACGAAGATGATTAAAATAAAAGTTTCCATTATTCAAAATGTGCATTCTTTGTGTATATGTATCTACATGTGGGTATATACACACGCACACATGGTAAATGCTTACCTACCTATATAGGTAAACATACACATTCGTTCATGCAATGGAAGGTCTCCAGAAGGACACACATGGAACTGGCAGCAGTGACTGCCTCTGGGAATGGGAATTGACCAATTGGGAGCATAAGTGTGAGATAGACACTTTTAGATGGGTTTACATTTTTTCTTATGTGCTTATGTTTCCTATAAATAATTAAATTTATATTCCCTAGGACTGAGCCACATGTAGATTTAGAGATCTTTAGGCCTACTGGGCTGCCTACTACGGCCTAATTTGTCAAGTGGTTGAAATGAGGTTCTAGTCCACAAGGTATGTGCTCAGAGTGACATGTGTGTGGCGCTCACTGCTCTGCATTGAGTTTGCAGCTGCCTGTGGTGGACACAGGACACAGGAGGAAGAAGAGGCCGGTGCCCTGCTCTCAAGGTCAGATGCTAGCAGCAAGGAGCCCGCCACACTCCTGTTATCAGTGAGCTCTGTGCTGTCCACATTTCTTCTCTCCCAATCCTTCACTATCTCCCTTCCAAGTCCTGGTTGTACTGCTGTCGGTGGAGTGGCGTAGTGTGGGCAAACTTGTGGATGCATGCCCACACAGGGATGTGGATAATCTTAAGCCCCAGGGAAATGTCAGGTCTGTTGGGGAAGGGAGAGGGAGAGATAGGCATGGGGGGACAGGGAAGAAAGTGGATGTTAAAAGGGAAAGAAATGAGGCAGGACAAGACCTAGGCATTAAGAGGTAAAGGGAAGAGGAGGAACAAACAGCCGGTTGGGTGGAGGGAGGGCACAGGCGATCAAAGCATGAAATCCTTTTTCTGTTTAAAACCGCATCTGGCTAGCAGTCCTGTCAAAGCCACCCCCAACACCCTGGTAAAGTATCTGTAACTACAAGGTAAATGACAAAAACTCACAAGTGCAAAACACTATACCAAAAGAAAGGGATGGTCAGAAAAGGAAAAATTCCTAGTAATTTTAAGGAGCATCCTTTGCTGTTGCAACAAACAGTTGGTGGCCAAACTGTGCTGCAGTCTATAAAACATCAGAGCCCAGCCTATCATGCAGGGGAAGATGTGAATCCCTCACCCCAGAGTCTGCCTCTTTATCTCCACCCCAGGCCCAACAGCAGGCACCAGCAGATCTGCATAAGTAATACACAGTTGATTAGATCTCCTTTTATGATGATAAGCCTCCCTCAACCTCCCCCCACCTCCAAATAATCAATGACAGGGGACTGAGAAAATAGCTTATTAGTGAAAGGAAAGGGAACATCTTCTTGAAGACTCAAAGGAAGAAGACTGAGAACAAAAATCAGTCAAAAACTCAGTAGAATGTATATACGGTGGCATGGCCTCTACATCCTTCATAGGGTGTTTCTTTTCTAATCTTAGTCCTATAGACTAAGATATGTTGTACTATATGTTTATACAATAGACTATTGAAGATAAGGAACGCAAGGAAACTTAAAAAGCATTAACAAAATCACGATCCACATTTCAGGCAGTAAAGCATAATTAACACTACAGAAAATGTAGTCAACGATAAAGAGAATAAGCTTGGGAAGGTTTCCCCAGAATGCAGAGGGAAGGGGCAAACACTTTAACAAAGTGAGAAAAGGTTATAAATATGAAAAACAAAAAAGGTGTTTCTGAGAAGAAATAAGGACAAGATGAAGTAATGTTTTTTAAGACTTAAAAAATTATCACAGGCATCCAGGTAAGTATTTAAAAAGTATTTAGCAGGATACAAAACCACAGGGACATTGAAAGGAACCAGTCTGGCTGCACTTAGACTTCATATGTTGGTTTCCTAGAGCTGCTATAATGAAGTACCACAAACTAGGTGGCCTAAACAACAGAAATTTATTTCCTCACATTTCTGGAGGCTCTAAGTCCAAAATCAAGGTGTGAGGCAGGGCCCTGATGTCTCTGAAGACTCTAAGGCAGAATCTAGTCCATGCATTTCTCTTAGTTTCTGGTGTTGCCAGCAATCCTTGACATTCCTTGGCTTACAGATTCATCACTCAAATCTCTGACTACATCATCACACAGCATTCTCTGTCTCTTCTAAGGACAATAGTCATATTGGATTAGGGCCCACCCTAATCCAGCGTGACCTCATGTAAACTTCATCACATCTGCAAAGACTCTTTCCAAATAGGGTCACTTTAACAGGTGTCAAAGGTTGGGACTTCAATGTACCTTTTTTTGGGAACACAATTCCACCCACCACTCTTCTCCCCTCCAACACTCAAAGCCAGAAGTCAAAAAAGCAACATCTACAAAACCCGAGGGAAGGAAAAAGCATGACCAAATCTAAAATTGCACCAAGTTTTCTATTATATGTGGTATCAACCAAAAAAAAATTCTCAAAGGCTCAGAAAATACATAGCCCATTTATCCTTCTAAAGAAAAAAAAAAGTTACTGAAGACTCAAAATTACTCCTGGCCTTGTAGCACTTCACTCAATTGTCCCTCTTCTATTCCTCCCTTCTCATTCAGGAAGTATGTTTTTTGAACCATATCTTCACCCCATGGTGCAGAGAAAAATCTCTTACCTTATCCGGAGACCTCTTAAAATAATAACTGGCGCTAACAATAGCTCACATTTTTCTTTACGTGATTGGGACACAAGACAGGGAAGGCTCTCTTTACCCCCACCCACCCCTCTAAACAAGCAAAACAGCAGGGAACACCACAATGACCATTTTCATTGCCAAGGAACTGACTGGAATTACAGAAAAGAAAACGAGAAATCAGAGTTTACCATATGATCACCCTTTTTCAAAAAAACACGAGGAGCAAACATTTAAGCCAGAATACACAATCTTTTGTGCACCATATGACAATAATGGAAAAGTAAGACATACAACCCCAAAACTAGAAAGAAGCTCAATACAATGCTGACTGTGAGTATTTTTAAGGGAGTGGAAGTATGGCTGTTTCTTCCCCTTCCTTTTACATTTGCAGTTTGACATATATTCTGACACTTTTTACAAATGAGACCATTTTTAAGATAAAATATACTTTATTTTCCAGTAAACATTTATCTGAAACATAAATGTGTATCCATCTCCTTTTACTTCTAGAGGTTCCCCAGCAAGCTGCCCCACTGGACACCTGTCAAGTTCCTGAGATTCCTGCTCTCCTGAGTACCCTTCCCCAGAAGGAGGGGGTTCACTCTTCCTTTACCCAGGCATCTTGATCTATGCCCATTGTTTTTTACTCCATCAGGCAGACCTGCCCATGTCCATCTAGCCCCAACTGCCCATATGCAGGTCTCACTGCTATCAGGGGGCCTTCCCTGTTGACTGTTCTCACAAGGAAGTTCTGGATTGGCTGTATGGTCCAAGATCGAGTGCTTTACCCCCAGGGACTTCAACACGTTTCAAAGAAACCTCACTGCCCTAGCTGACTACATTCTGGCCTCCCTGCCTTCAACCTCCAGTCTCAAGCAATTAATGCTTTTCTTAACATTGAACTTCTCCAAACAACCCAACTACGCCCTCTTAATATATAATAACAGACTAACTTTTCTCAGCAGAACTTTGAGAGCAACGTGAGAAATGAAAACAGTAGGAGCCCCCCATGTCACATCTATGTCAACGGTGCCCATGGAAATGTGCAACGAGGCAGCCCAGGGGACCGTGACTACCAACAAAATATCCAACTCCTAAAGCCATTCTCCATCTCAGTTACGTGCCGAGTCCCACGATTACTGCAGAGCTTACGTACCTTCAAACTTCACATTAAGTAAGTACCTGAGCGGTGTGTCAGGATTTATATTGAGTTCTGTTTTAACTATATATGTATGCCCATTGCATGTATCTGCCTTAACGATGATGATGAAGCTAGCAAGTATTAAGTCCTTGCTTTGTGTGCCAGACACAGTGCTAAGCACTTTACATACAAGTATTAGTCCATTTTGTGTTGCTATAAAAAAAATACCTGAGACTAGGCAATTTATAAAGAAGAAAGATTTATTTAGCTCCTGGATGACCCTGGCTTCTGGAGAGGGCTTTTCTGCTACTTTACAACATGATGGAGAAGGTCGAGGACACATGTGAAGACAAGAAAACCTGAGGGGCATCCTGGATTTATTACAACCGGCTCTCTCGAGAACTAATCCATTACGGTGAGAACAAATCCCATCTCACCAGAGTGAGAACTCACTACAGAAAGAACCGCACCAAGCCGTACACGTGAGATCTGCCCCCACAACCCAAACACCTCCCACTAGGCCCCCACCTCCCAACACTGCCACTGGGGATCAAATTTCAACATGAGTTTTGGTGGGGACAAACAAACCAAAGCAACACATTAACTTATTTATTCATCCTATCCCATCTGAAGGAGATGCTGTCATTGCGCTCTTGTTTAGATGAAGAAACTAAGATTGGGGTGGGGGTGGGGCTAAGTAAGCTGCCTAGGATCCCACGGCCTGTAAACAGCAGATCTGGATTTGAACCCAGGTAGTCTGACTCCAGAGTCAGAACTCTCAATCATAGGATCACACTGGACTGTCATCCCAGATAGCAGATTCCCTAACCAACATGCATACTGAGCATGCAGCAATGCTCGGTGCTTAAGAAATTCTGACTTATCCACAGATAATTTAGTAAGTCACGTTTCTCTGAATGATAATCATCAGGAACATTCTGTCATATTGGACATGCTGACATTTTGGGGGTGGAAAAATAAGTGAAGGGGGAAAAAGACTTTTAGAACAATACCATAACCAGTACACCACCCCCTCACTAACTACTCAAATCCAAACTCTGGCAGTCCCATCAGCAAAGCTGTCTGCCAAAAGTCCTTGCTGCAAGAGAAAAAGGGAGAGAATAAAAGCAAGTTGCTACCATTTATCTTATTTCAACTCCTTACAAGGAAAATGGGATCTATAAACATTTTGGGAAAAAAATGCCTCAAAGTTTCTAGGCAGCACTTAAAGTTTCTTCCCCACAAAAACATGCCCAAAAATGCAACACAACCAATTCAGTTCACATTCTAGAAAGCAGCAAACTAAATCAACTGTGTACAAGTGGCTATTTAACAAGGTCCTTTTTAGCCTGTGATGGGGAGCAGGAGCTTGGGGGAGAAAATGAGATGACTGTATTTTCTGTATCTTATTTGTATTTGTATGTATCTTATGTATTTATTTGCTATATCCCTGGCTCCACTATCACCACCAAAAAAAAAAAAAATCCTCGCTCAGTTTTCAAAATAGCAGCCTCAATGACATGTCTGGTAAAATATCTTAGCAACAATGTCAATATTGTCTCCCTACAGCTAACCATATTAACATTCCACTCTAATCATGAATTCTCAAATCTAAAATGGAATGTGAGTTACTTCATTCATTCTTTGAGTATCACTCTTGGAAAAAAGCCCTCTAACAATTTCTATAAAGTGGCCTATAAATTAAACATCAAAATTATATTCAATAGCTATTATTTTTCTGTATCTAACTTATAAGTATAAATATGAGAACAAACAAATGTTGACAAGGAATCAGCATAAAAACAAGAACCACATAAAATACACTGACAAATTACTTGGATCAAATCCTCTTTCCTTGTTATTTTTGCAATGGAATCCTTTCACTTATCTGCTTATATATCTGTATCTCATGTTTATCTTTATAGGATGGCCAAGAACAGGATTTTCTAGGTAATGGGGGAATCTCCTCCTAAGAGTTTTTAAAGTCACTTACATATACATCTAACAAGGCTGGCTGGGGCTGGCCCTGCAGAGACACAGGAACAGACAGCATACCAGTAACTCCGAAACGGCTAACCATTCAAAAATCATGTCTTAAAAAATGCTTAAGCCCCACCCCTGGTGAGTGGGTCTTGTGGGAATACAAGTTACAAGTGTCCAGGTGAACCAGCCAGGTTTAGGAATCACTGTACTACATGATTACACTAGAGTCCATTTTGTAAAGTTGAGGTAAATGCTAAATCACCCGTGCACAACACCTCTGAATGTACACACACCTTTGCATAAAGGCTTCTGGCTTCGGATCCTTGCCTCCAGGCCTCATACCCCTGCCCCCTTCCATCCCCTAGAAAATGCATATCCTCCCAGACTGTTTACAGCAACTGTCCCTACAGCACTCTGCTAAGGACACGCCTATTACCATGGCTTTTTCCTCCATCTGCACCAGATGGAATGGCAAGGATTGTTGTCTGCCACACAGACAAGTGAGCTTTAAAGAAACAAAAATATCCAAGATGCCACCATTTACTAAAGTCTAAAGGAGCAGAAAAGCAAGCTGAATGGTATAGAATTATTATACGTTATACATAAATAAGAGCAAACATTTATAAGATGCTTATACTCACCCAGGCACTGTTCTAAGCACTATAACTTATTCAACCCTCACAACAATGGAAAAGAAGTAGATTCTGTCATTATCCCCATTGTATAGAAGCAGAAATGGAAATATGGTGAGATTAAGCAACTGGAGCTGGGAACTGAACCCAAGCAGCCTGGCTGCTATACTATGCATGGGGTGGGTTCTTAGGGATCTACAGATGTATAGATATGTGGGTTTAAATTCTGGCTCTGCCGCTTAGTAACTATGTAATCTTAATCTAGTTCTTTAACCTTTACTAATAAGCTATGGATTATGTGAGGTAACTTACCACACTATCTGATATACAGTAAACGCTCAATAAAAAACAACTTTTCATAAGCACTGTCTGTCATAGGTTCTCCAGAGGATTCACTTTCTGGTGAACTGTGGTTCGCTTCCTGGTTTCTAACATCTTGAATAAGAAAGAGCTATCTCATTCCTCTCCCATAACATTTGAGTACAAAAAACTCCTGATATAAGTTTAAATATTTGTACCTGTATAGTCTATTTTTCCTTGCTTAATAGGCATTTCCCCAAACCAAGGATTACGTGTTTTTTTTAAATCCCCAATCTTCAACTTGAAGTTTTTAAAACTTCTCATACTTGAAGTTTTTAAAAAGACTTCATTTGACCCTCATAATTACTATCTGACAGAGAGAGAGATTAGCACCTTCATTTTATAGGTAAGAAAACTGAGGTTCAGAAAAAAACCAAACAACTTGTTCAAAGAGGACTATAGGTACATTCAAACTGGGGCTCCTAAGATTTCTGAAGCCAACCCAGGAGAATTCTTATTCATCTTTAAGATGCTGCTTCCATAAATCAGAAGGGATTTGAGGTACTGTGTAGGGAGTCCAATAACCATAGTAACAATTTAATGGATGGAAGGGGAAAAAACCCTCCAGAATCTCTAATCTTCAGAATCTTAGAGCTAAGGATGTAGCTCTAAGAGGTTTAATCAGATTAGTGGAATCAAAACTCACAAAGCAAGGAAATAAAGAGAGCTGACCTCCCTGAAAAAATGATTTGTAACCTCAGTTTTCAACACTGAACTTACAGAATTAATACAAAATCCTTCACTTAATCCTATCAAAAATGAAAGATGACTTAGATGAATCTTTTTAGGCTTTATATAGTAAATCAACATTAAACAAGACACATATGTTTGCCTTGCTTAGAACTTTAGTAAGTAAATCAACAGTTAACCACTTACCAAAATATGAAAATAGCTACCGAACCCAACAGAAAAATAGGTAAAGAACCAGGCAGGACAGAATAAACAATTTGAATTTTTATTTATTTTTGACAAATACTTATATGACATATACTATATGCCAAGCAAGGGTTTAAGCACCTCATAAATATTAATTCACTTAATCCTCATAAGTGAACCACAAGGCACAGAAAAGCTTAAGTAATTTGTCTAAATTCACACAGCTAGTAAACTGTGGAGCAAGGATACAAACCCAGGCAGTATAGTTTCAAATAACCAATAAACATACAAAAATGTGTTTGACTTTACTAAGAATTGCATAATTAAAAACAAGATACAATTTTTGCCTATCATACTGGCAAAGATGAAATAGACTATTATGATCTATGTTGGTAATGATTTGAATAAACAAGTATCCTCATATATTGTTGGAGGAACTGTAAATCTAACACCACTTCTTCATTGGACAATTTGAAAAATTTAGAAAAATTATAAACTAACAAACTTGTTGCCCAATAATTTTTCTTACCACTATTCTTATGAAAGCACAGGCAGTAATGCACAAGGAGATTCATTCTAGAACTGATTTGTATTAACAAAAAAGATACAACTTGAGTGTTTATTAACAGGGGAATAATGGAATAAATTAGACTATAATTCACCCAATATAATACTGAGCAACTTTTTAGAAGCCTATATATTGGCATATGCTAATACGAAAAAATACCTAAAAATGCATTCAGATAACATTGTAGTTTACAGAATAAAATGCATGGTAAAGTCCATGCGGGGTTTCTTGAGGATCTGTAGACATATAGATATATGAACATATGCACATATATGCATAGCAAATATCTAAAAATATCATATAAGAAATTTAACATTAGTTGCCTTTGGGGAGTGAAAAGGAAGCAAAGAAGAAATAGAGATGGTTATCTGTTCTTTTTCTTTAACAACATTATATAGCTTTTCTTTTTTAATAATTGTGCAATATATTTAACCATTACATTTATGGAGTTTGAATGGCTTTACCAAACAAATGTTTTCAGAATAGGATGGATTAAATCCTAGCATTCTCAAATATATTAAGCAAAACTTAACTTCAAGATATAGAAAAAGAAATATAGATATTACTCAGTGACTTTGAATCTAGATTAAGACCATGTAAGAATCTCAGAAACAATTGTTCTAGGAAAAAGAAAAATCTAGAGAAGAAGAAAAAAATCAAAATAAGCATCCCTAATACCTAAAGAGAAATTATAAATTATAAATCTACTATCTTCTGTCTCAGGGACAGAGATATAACATAGAGATGTTTTCCTTTATATTTACTCATTGCAAGAGATAAAGAAGGCCAGCCAGAGACATAGTACAAAAAACTCATTTGCAGTCAAAAACTATACTTTGTTCCCTGATTTACAGAAAAAAGAAAGCAAAAAAGAAAAAGAAAAAGAAAAAAAAAGACTATACTTTCATCCCATCACTGCATGAACTATCTATATGACTTTGGGCAATTGCTCAATGTTTTTCCCAAATATTCCTCAAAAAATGAAGAAACTGAACTAAATTTCTAAGATCCTTCTAGATCTAAAACTTTAAAACTTTACTCCTTTATCATAGTTTGAAAAAGAATCCCTGTATACAACAGGGATAATATGCAACCATGGGTAAAAGTTTGCACTTAAGAATACAGCAATGTACTGAGAAGACGCTGCTGGAACTAACCCCACCTGCTGTTAGGAACTCACCAGGAGTCAGGCTTCTGGCACATCTTGACTTTTTGGCTGTGCACAGAGGCAGAATGTTATCACATACTGCAGACAACCTGATGACTTATTTTAGTTGCTTTTATAGTTATTTTGGTTTCTTCACAAATTCTTGAATATAAAGCCAATCAGACTACTGGATCTCCAGCCTCAGTACAAATATGAAATTTAACAATACAGAAAGACACTTTTATCCACCTAACATAGATAGTTTCACCATAAGTGACTTCAGTGAAAATTCCCCAAAGAGTGACTTTCTATGAAAACCCCACTACTACACACCAACAGGCACACTAGGAAAGGGTAGACCCAGATTAATGTCTCTCATATTCCCAACAGAAAAAACATACAAGAGCATGAAAAGAAATGAAAATCATTGAAGCACTAAATACTTAAAGAGGTCTACCGACCTCAAAGAAATGCTAATTAAAAACAATGAAATACATGTTTTAACCTATACAAGTGGCAAAGATTATTAAAATACACAATATACCCAATACTAATGAGAATCACGCAAAGCAGGCACACGGCACGTACTGCTTACACAGGTGGCAACCAATACAGTATTTCTGGAAAACAATTTGGCAAGAGGCACTAAGAGCTTATAAAAAGTTCATTTCCTTTCACTATTAATCCCATGCCTAAGAACATATTCTACTAAAATAATCAGTAATTCATACAATGGTATATACTTTCCAGAGAGTTTTTTAATGAATGAGAAAAAATATGGAAACAAAATGGGCCCATATAAAACTATGGTATAGTGATACAACAAAATATTAGGCATTTTTAATAGACTAATGATATTTTAAAAGGATAAAGCAAAAAATATAGAATATCTTGGTTTTTTTCTTTATTCTTATCAGTATTTTCCAAGCTTTGTACAATGAGCATATACATATGGGGCATTGATTCAAAGACTGATATTCTCTTTACTTCTCTGAAGTAACTTAAGGGAAATTTTAAGTATAACAAACATTCTAAGTGATAAAATACTATGGCACTTTAGTTGACAGTAATTTTTTCTCCCTTAGCAGTACATAAAATAATGGTGTGTTTTATAATCAATGAAATACAGTATTACATTTATAATCAGAATAAAGTACTATGGATAAATTGCATCCCCTCAAAATTCATAATGTTGAAGCCCTAACCACCAGTGTGAGGCTTTTTGGAGATAGGGACTTTGGGACATAAATTCGGTTAAATGGGATCAGATTAGATGGTTCCTTCAGATGAGGGTGGGCCCCTCATGATGGGAGTAGTAGTCTTATAAGAGGGACCAGAGAGCTTGCTGTCTCTCTCCCCCAGCCATGGAGAACACAGGGAGAGGGCCACCATTTATAAGCCAGAAAGAGGGCCCTCAGCAGAACCTGACCATGCTGCAACCTGATTTCAAACTTTCAGCCTCCAGCACTGTGAGAAATAAATTTCTGTTGTTTAAGCCACCTAGACAATGATATTTTGTTATGGCAGCCTGAGCAGACTAAGAAAACAAGAAAAATTTCTATCAAAAATAAAAACATTTGTAATGTCTGGTACTTGGAAAGAAGTTTTCTATAACAAAATTTATATAGAAAATTTGTTAGGCTGGGCACAGTGGCTCACACCTGTAATCCTAGCATTCTGAGAGGCCGAGGTGAAAAGATTGCTTGAGCTGTGGAGCTCGAGACCAGCCTGAGCAAGAGCGAGACCCTGTCTCTACTAAAAATAGAAAAAAATTAGCCAATGTGGTGGTGCATGCACCTGTAGTCCCAGCTACTCGGGAGGCTGAGGCAGAAGGATCGCTTAAGCTCAGGAGAATGAGGTGACAGTGAGCTATGATGACGCCACTGCACTTTACCCAGGGCAACAGAGCTAGACTCTTGTCTCAAAAAAAAAAAAAAGAAAATTTGTTTCTGTGATGGGAGATGGGGGGTTGGGAGGGAAAGCCCTCAGAAAGAAAATACACATTAACATATAAATTGCTTGATTTCAGTAAGGGAAATAAAAGCACAATCATTAGGAAGACAGCAGTGTGCAGATGGCCCTCTTCCATTCTTAACCTGGAGTTTGCTTCCAGGTTCTTGGCCTCTGCTATCTGCCAGTTCCATGATCTACAAAGACTCTAGACAAGGTCTCAAACCATTACAGCCACCTATATGTATGTTATCAGGAAAAGGATAAAGATGGAACAAGAGCCATTAATACCCAAAGTAGATGCCAGAGTATTTGGGAATAAGAAGTCGTGAAAAGAAGCTTCTAGAACATCGCTCTGCCTAAGATCAGTCCTACCTTCTCTTCAATAGGGAAAAAACAAGAAGCTTTAAAGGGTGTTTTGTTTATTCTTTAAGGTAGCATACAGTTTTCTCAAGAAAGAAAAGATATACTACTGGGTATCCAGCAGAAGCTAAATGTCAAGCTAAGATGCTTTTGCAGACAGGTTTTTTTATTTAACCCTGACAACATCCCTCTAAGGTGGTTTATCAAGGTTAAGAAAATTGGTCCAAGTTCAAGTTAAATGGGAGGTGATCAAACTGGGATTTGAATATGTGTCCTCCAATTCCAAAGTCTGTGCTTTTCCTTGACTTAGCAACATTCATGAGACGACAAAGCAAAACTGATCAAACAGCATTCCTGCTCCTATTAAAAACCAGCCTGGTTCCATTCTATGTTTAAATCATGTTCTAATATTTTACAGAATTTGTTTAGATGTCCTGATAAAGAGAAATACAATACCTTTAAACTAAACTATTTCTCCCTGTTTTGTTGCTTGGGAAACCTTTTTGGAGTCTGTTAACAAGAAGATTCCAAATATCCATAGCTCAGCAAGACAAGTCACTGCACTAAATTCCTAAATAATAGTCTACAACCACAGAAAATGGGCAATGGCAGCACAGAGTAATCAAAAGCAGCTTCATATTTTCCGAATAAAACAAAGCATCGTTTGTATAGAGGCATTTTTAGAAGGTACCACTGCAAGCCAGACTGCAGCCTGGAATGGCTTAAAATACCAAGTTTAACAATCACATCAATGGCTTTTAAACTTTAGAAGCAAACAGCTTCCTTTTACTTCAAATTCAAAGATAAGAATGAGATGCAAAGCTAACAGATTAATTCAGTACACACACAGGCTTAGAGACTATCCAATGCCTTAATTAACATCATTACAAGTTTATTTAGCCAACCACCTGGGTTTTAATGATGAAAAGGTAAAGGTCAAACGGCTTTTTTAATAAGTTGCTCCAAACTAAGCCCCCCTGCTGAAAAAAAAGGATACAAATAATTAAACTGAAAGGAAAAGACTAATTAAAAGTATTATTTTGGCACATAAAGAAACTATTCCTTAATCGGGCCTATATTTTAATTAAGGCATACCACAATTAAAAGTTCACTGAACCTTGCTCTTCTGGCTCAACTTGGACCTACTTCCACACCAATACCAAATGACTAGGAGAGTTAGAGAAGGCAAAACATTATGAATTCAAGACTGGAGAAGGGACAGAGAGGTACCAGCCCTCTCCAGGGAGGGCAAGAGACCTTGCCCATCTAATGCCTTCAGAATGAGGCCAAAGTCTCCAGAATTCAAAGAAAAAAATCACTACCAACTCTGAGCTTTAATTATATCACAGATGTTAGATAAAATTGTTTCATTTCTTAGAGATCAGTAAAAAAAACAAAAACAAAAACAAAAAAACACTAGCTGAGCCATTCATTTGCTGTGCAGAAGTAACAGCTATTATAATGAGCTATATATATCTGTGCTCTGTTAGTTTTTGAAGGCGAGGGAACCTGCCCAATGTCTATGACTGAATGATCCTCCACACTGCACATTTTGCCTTCTAGAAGCTAAGAAGTCCAAACACACTCTTTTAGTCTCTCACGCAGCCAGAACACAGGCATGTGAACCAGGCTCAGCTACTTTAATGCAGCTGCACCGCATTTTCTAACTTTCTTTGACTTTCCTTAAGCATTTTCTTTTCCAGATGAATTTTTAAATCAATTTTATGTTGTGTTAAAAAAAAAAAAAGGGCAGAGTTTTTAAGGCAATGAAACTACTCTGCATGATACTATAATGGTGAATGCATATCATTAAACATTCATCCAAATCCATTAAATGTATTACAACACCAAAGTGAACCCTAATGTAAACTATGGACTTTGGGTGATAATAATGTGTCAATATAGGTTCACTGATTGTAACAAGTGTACCACTCAGGGGCGGGGGAGTGTTGATCAAGGGGGAGGCTATTATGCAGATGTAGGGCAAATCTCTGTACCTTCCACTCAATTTTGCTGTGAACCTAAAACTGTCCTAAAAATAAAGTCTTTAAAAAAAATTGATTGTTGGGATTGTGTCAGGGATTAAATGGAATATATAGTTAATTAAGGAAGAGGTAGTCAGTTTAAAAAAAATTAATCAGCCTATTCAGGAAGATGGTATTTCTGTCCATTTATTCAGGACTTCCTCTAAGTCCTTGATAAAGTTTTATCATTTTCTTCAATATAAGGCTTGCAAATTTCTTCTCAGGCTGATCATTAAACCTTTTGTTACTATTGTAAAATGGAACTTTTTCTCTATTCATTTTCTAAACAATGGTGTTACAGAGAAAAGATTAACTTTCTATACGGCTGTTTCCACTCTTAACTCTTATTAGGTCCAGATTTGATATCAGAACACTGGAAATCTTAAGAGTGCAGTAATTATTTAATTTTTAAACTATGTAACAGTTTAATAATAGTAACATGAATATTTTCTGATAATAAAGGTCACTTAAAATGGTAAAACGTGTGGTAAAGGTTGTATAGCCTCTCTGGGGAGCTTCAAAATAAACACAACACCTCATTTGCTTGTTTTAGATTAAGGCCCTAACATAAAGCAGGGAGAGAAAAAAAATAGATGCCCTCGTTTGGCCCTTCCCACATTATGGTTTAATATTGATTTTTGCTCCCTTAGGCCTAACTCAAGGTCAAGAGAAACACAGTAATCATTTGCACTGATGGAAAAGCAGAAACAAAGTGAATGTGCTTTCTGAAAAAACATTTTAAAGTTTTCAATATTGCATTCTCCAACATGCTTCTACAGCCTCCAAAAAACCCTTTTTGCCTAGCTATAAGCATTTCCTAGGTAAAAAATAATAATCATGAAAAAAAAATTTGCTAATTACTTTTAGAGCTTACTCAATGTTTTCAATAGTTTATATCTCACTATATATAACATTTCAAATATCTTCATATACATATAACTTGAATTTCACTACCTGCTAAAATTTTACCAATAGTTTACAGTAGATACATGTGACACATTCTTTTAGGGATCGTTGAGGGAATAACTTTTCAATACTTCTGAAAACTATTTGGTTTCTTTTGAATAATACTAAATTTAACTCTGATTATGTTTTCCAAATTCTCAAAATAGGTATAACATAAAAGTGTAGTAAATGATTGTCTATAAAAACAATCTACAAAGGATATGAAAAACAGAACTTAACATTTTAGACATAAATATTTCCTTAATTTCTATGATTGCAAGTTCAAGTACATAAAAATGAATTTTGTGTCTTTGTTTTTAATTGGAAACAGTAGAGCAAAATTTTTCCATATTGCAGGAGACATTATTACCAAAGTTTTAGAGCAGTCTCCGATTAGCCAGCTTTAATTTATAGAGAAACTTAGCCGTGATTTACTCATATAATGAGAGTTGGCACGGAACTCAACATATGAGTGGTCAAATTTCCAAGTACTTTCCCCAATTATCTTGTGACATAACTTCATCAGGATTTAAAATTCCATCTGCTTTGTTCCTAACCTAATACAACCAGGTTCTAGTTAAGAGCAAAAATGCACATACCATACAGATGTTTTATGAGAAACGGTCCCATTGCTCTTTCAAGTTAGTTTACATTAGTGAAAAAGCCACAGGGTGGGAATTATTATGAAGAAATAATTCTGAAAAAGCAGTAGTTGCTTTTAAAGACCAAAGGGAGAAATAAACCCCAAATCACATGCTCTGAAATTGGAAAAGTTTCAAACACAAACTACATGTCTGTTTGGCCAGTATAAAAGGCAGCGGTGCAAAAGATCATTAATATATTGTTATTTCACATGAGTCTGGCATTGGTCAAAGACGATGGTAGGTCTGTTTTGAAAGACTGTTACTGACCAGGGAGTTTTGGCTTAGGGACCCTGGCCCTGAGAAAATAATCCATGGTTGGCAGCTTCAGCCTAACAGACAGCTTAGGATCTAACTTTACCCTGGAAATTACAAAAGCTTCTATAGAAGCAAATAAAAAGGTTCCTAGGATTGGTGTCAGATGAGCCAAAATTGAAAAAGTTCGTCTTTTTTTTTTTTTTTTAAACAGCTTTCAGAAAACTAATGAGAAAGACATTTTGGCCTTGATCCAGCAGAGGGTGAATGTCTCCCTGGATAGAAATTATGTGAACTGAAATTTCTCCATAGTAACAATTCTAATTAATTATTCAAAGCTAGGAGTTGATTTTCTAAGTTTAAGAGCTAACGATGGTCTCCTGTTTGTATCATTAAGAACTGGTTTCTTCTTTTCTTTGTGTCTGCTTACTCAGGCATTGATGATAAGCTGATAATGTAATCTTACCAGCAACCTTAAAATAAAAGCTCTATCTTGAGTTCGCCATTTTGCAGACTTGATTTAAGGGACAATTAGTAATAAACAGAAATTTTGTCTAAGTTCTATATAACCAAAAAGTGTAGAAATCCACTTATCCTCTTACGTAAGTACGGAAACAACAGATAACTAACAATATTAGAAGAAGGCATTATAAGATCTTTTGAATTAAAGAGTTAACGATAATTTTATGATGTTTCAGTAACAAGCACACTTTTAACAAAAATTAAAACTCAACTGTTATTCAATATATAACGCAAAAAACCATCCACTCTCCAACAAGACTGGATTAACATGAGTTTACAGGGTGAAATGCAACATTTCAGGGAAGTCAACTCACCCTGACAGATTTTTATTGTGCAATACAGTTAGACAATAATGTAGTTTTTCTAGCAAGAGAAAAAGGGTATAGTACTGAGTGTTCACCAAAATAACTTTAGAGGAGGTTATCAAATGGAATGTAATGCTGTTAGAGTCACAATGACCACATGCACCAGAACTCTACAAATGAGAATGAAATCCAAGCCAAATTAAGTAGCTTTCATCATAATGAAAACTGGCATTAAGTGGGGCTACACCTGTTAGGAGTAAAATTTGATACCCTAAAAGATGAGGACCAGTCAGCCAGCAGTTGGTCAAACATATAAAATATAATCTCATGTGAGAAAAGGGAAAGGGATTTCTAGAAACCAAATTCCTGAACACACCTGCTATCCCTCAATGTCTTTAGCTTTGACTCCCTCCAGATTTCAAGGACCTGTTAAAATTACAAACCTTTACAGTCTTCCGGGGAAGAATTTAATTCACACCCAAACTCAATTCTCAAAGTCACTTCTCATAAGAAAGCTCAGAAATGTTTTTCACCATCAGAGCAGAAAACCAACAAAGAAACACTGGACTTAAGTTGGGACCCTAGAAAAAATGGACCTAACAGACATTTACAGAATATTCTACCCCAGAACTACAGAATGTACCCTCCTCTCATCAACACATGGGAGGACCGATCATACATTAGGCCACAAAACAAGCAGCAATTCAGAAAAATCTAAATGACATCATGTATCTTCTCAGACTACTAGCTTTATTTTATTGCTATAAGACTAGAATCAATTCCAAGAGAAACTGTCAAATCCACAAAAAGTCATGGAAATTGAACAATGTGATGCTGAACAATCCTTAGGTCAATTATGAAATTAAGATGGAAATCAAAATATTCTTCGAACAGAAGGACAAAGGAGACACAAGCTTTCAAAAATCCACAGGATACAGAAAAAGCAGTGCTAAGGGGAAAGTTCATAGCTTTAAATTCTTACATCAAAAAGATCACAAATTAACAACCTAATGTCACATCTCAAGGAACTAGAAAAAAGAAGAAAACAAACCTAAAGCTAGTAGAAGAAAAGAATAAAGCTCAAAGCAGAACTAAACAAAATGGAAACCAAAAAAAAAAAAAAAAACCAACAGATCAATGAAACAAAAAGTTGGTTCTTCAAAAAAATAAAATCAATGGACCACTAGCCAGATTAACCAGAAACAGAAGAGAAAGGACTCAAATAAGCTCAATTAGAAATGAAAAAGGAGACATTACAATTGAGCTCACAGAAATATAAAATATCACCTATGAATACCACAAAAGCCAGTATGCACACAAACTAGAAAATCTAGTAGATATGAATAAATTCCTGGAAACATACAACCTCCCAAGCCTGAATCAGGAAGAAACAGAAACCCTGAACAGACCAAGAACTAGCAGCAAGACTGAGACAACAATAAAAAAATCTCCCAACAAAAAAACTCCTAGACCAGAAGGATTCACAGCCAAATTCTACCAGACCTACAAAAAACAGATATCAGTCCTACAGAAATTATTCCGTAACATCAAGGAGAGAATCCTCCCTAACTCATTCTGCGAAGCCAGTATCACCTTGATACAAAGCCAGAAATATATACATACATAATGAGTGTGCTGCGCACCATCTGGGGGATGGACAGGCTTGAAGCTCTGACTCTGGGGGATGGGGGGAAGGGAGGCAACACACGTAACCTAAACATTTGTACCCCCATAATATGCTGAAATTAAAAAAAAAAAATCACAGATGACAAAAACAAATGGAAAAACATTCCATGATTGTAGAATGGCAAAATCAACATCGTTAAAACATCCATACTGACCAAAGTGATTTATAGATTCAACGCAATTCCCTTCAAAATACCAACATTATACAAAGCCAGAAAAGGACACAACAAAAAAAGAAAACTACAGATTAATATTCCTTATGAACACAGATGCAAAAATCCTTAACAAAATACTATCAAATGAAATTCAACAGCACATCAAAAAGATAATTCACCACAATCAAGTGGGTTTCAACCTAGGGATGCAAGGATTATTCAACATATACAAATCAATAAATGTGATTCACCACAAAAACAAAGACCATATGATTATCTCAACAGATGCAGAAAAAGCATTCAATAAAATCCAGCACTCTTTCATGATAATAACAACCTTGAATACATTGAGCATAAAGGAACATACCACAAAATTATAAAAGCCATATATGACAAACCCATGGCCAACATCATACTGAATGGGGAAAAGTTGAAAGCATTCCCTCTAAGAATTGGAACAAGACACGGGTGCCCACTGTCACCACTTCTATTCACCACAGTACTGGAAGCCCTAGCCAGAGCAGTCAGGCAAGAGAAAGAAATAAAGGGTATCCAAATCAGGAAAGAGGAGGTCAAACTATCCCTATTTGCTGATGATATGATCTTGTATCTAGAAAACCCTAAATACCTCACAAAAAGACTTCTAGAATTGATAAATTCAGCAAAAGCTCACATTACAAAATCAATGTACACAAATCAGTAGCACTTCTATATACTAACAACAGACAAGCTGAGAGTCAAATCAAGGACTCAATACCATTTACAATAGCAACAAAGAAATTACTTAGGAATATACTTAATTAAGGAGGTGAAAGATCGCTACAAGAACTACAAAACACTGATGAAAAAAATCGTGGAGTGGAAACAACCCAAGTGCCCATCAATACATCAGTGGATTAATAAAATGTGGTATATATATACCATGGAGTACTATTCAGGCTATAAGAAACAACGGTGATATAGCACCTCTTGTATTTTCCTGGATAGAACTGGAACCCATTCTACTAAGTGAAGTATCCCAAGAATGGAAAAACAAGCACCACATGTACTCACCAGCAAATTGGTATTAACTGATCAACACCTAAGTGAACATATAGGAATAACATTCACCGGGTGTTGGACAGATAGGAGGGGGGAGGAGGGGATGGGTATATACATACATAATGAGTGTGCTGCGCACCATCTGGGGGATGGACAGGCTTGAAGCTCTGACTCCGGGTGGGGGGGGGCCCACACACGTAACCTAAACATTTGTACACCCATAATATGCTGAAATTAAAAAAAAAATCACAGATGACAAAAACAAATTGAAAAACATCCCATGCTCATAGAATGGCAAAATCAACATCGTTAAAACGTCCCTACTGACCAAAGTGATTTATAGATTCAACGCAATTCCCTTCAAAATACCAACATTATATTTCAAAGACCTAGAAAAAATAATCCTAAGCTTCATTTATAACCAAAAAAAGAGCCAGAATAGCCAAAGCAATCTTAAAAAAAAAAGAACAAATCTGGAGTCATCACATTACCTGACTTCAAATTACACTACAAGGCTATAATAACCAAAACATCATGGTACTGGTATAAAAGTGGAGACACTGACCAATGGAACAGAATGGAGAACCCAGAAATAAAACCATATAGATACAACCAACTGTTCTTCAACAAAGCAGACAATAACATACACTGGAGAAATGATACCCTATTCAATAAATGGTGCTGGGAAAACTGGATAGCCACATGCAGATGAATGAAACAGGACGTCTATCTATCACCATATACAAAAATTAATTCAAAATGGATTAAAGACTTACATGTAAGTCATGAACCCGTAAAAATTCTAGAAGAAAATATAGAAAAAACTCTTCTAGACATAGGTCTAGGAAAAGAATTTATAAGACCCCAAAGGCAAATACAGCAACAACAGAAATAAATAAATGGGACTTAATTAAAGAGCTTCTGCACAGAAAAGGAAATAATTAGCAGAGTGAATAGACAACCTACAGAATGGGAGAAAATATTCACAAACTATACACCTGACAAAGGACTAATATCCAGAATCCACAAAGAACTCAAACAAATCAACAAGAAAAAAACAAACAACCCTATCAAAAAGTGGGCAAAAGGGTCAGGAGCAGTGGCTCAAGCCTGAAATGCTAGCACTCTGGGAGGCCAAGGCGGGAGGATTGCTTAAGACCAGCCTGAGCAAGAGCAGGACCCCATCTCTACAAAAAATAGAAAAATTAGCCAGGCATGGTGGCACGTTCCTGTAGTTCCAAGTACTCAGGAGGCTCAGGCAGGAGAATCACTTGAGGCAAGGAATTTGAGGTTGCAGTGAGCTACGATGACACCACTGCACAAAACAGCAAAACTCTGTCTCCAAAAAAAAGTGGGCAAAAGACATGAACAGAAGTTTTTCAAAAAAAGATAGAAAAATGGGCAACATATGAAAAAATGCTCAACATCAGTAATCATCAGGGAAATGCAAATTAAAACCACAATGAGATACGACTTTACCCCTGTCAGAATGGCCATTATTAAAAATGTCAAAAAATAATAGATGCTGGCACGGATGCTGAGAGAAAGGAATGTTCACACATTGTTGGTGGAACTGCAAATTAATACAACCTCTATGGAAAACAGTAGAGAGATTCCTCAAAGAACTAAAAGTAGACCTACCATTTGATCCAGCAATCCCACTACTGGGTATCTACCCAAAGGAAAAGAAATCATTTGATCAAAAATATACCTGCAGTCCAATGTTTATTGTAGCACAATTCACAACTGCAAAGATATGGAATCAACCTAAGTGCCTATCAATGGATGAATGGGCAAAGAAAATGTGGTGTATACGTATCTCATGGAGTAGTATTCAGCCGTGAAAAGGAATGAAATGATGTCTTTTGCAGCAGCTTGGCTGGAACTGGAGACCATTATCCTCAGTGAAGTACCTCAGGAATAGAAAAACAAATACCACTTGTTCTCACTAATAAGTGGGAGCTACATGACGGGCACACACAGGCACAAAGAGATGTAAAGGACATTGGAAACCAAGAAGGGGGGTGGAAGGAAGGGGGATGAGGGATTAAAAACTTACCTATTGGGTACAATGAACACTATCCTGGTGACAGGCACACTAAAGCCCCTGACTTCAACATTATACAATGAGTTTACTTACACTCTCCTAATATTTTGAAATATATATATATATATTTCATTTCTCATAGCCTCCAGTCTGCTGTTTGTTCTAACCAGGTCACTCTCTCTGACCTATTCCCAAAGCAGTGAACCTACCCAGCCTGGAGTGAGTCAGCTCAGTCTCCTACACATACCTGCTTCCTTCTTGCTTCCCTTTCCTCCCTCTCGGCTCTTCTTCAGCACAGCCTTTAACATTTTCAACACTCTTTTGTTTCTAAAGAGAAAAGGAGAGAAGAGGAATTAAAGGTTCTTGCATAATAACTTGCATATTGACATAAGAGGTAACTTGTCTTCAAGCAGATTGCTTAGGATAATAGGAAGGTACCTTGAGTTTTACATTAATTTTCTGTGACTAAACCGTGACGGGAAACTGAATGCTAAAGACACCAGGAATGTTTTGTAACTTTCAATGAAGTAATCAGAAATTCACTGTCTTGTTATAAAAGTTAAAAAAACACACAATAGTGCATTCCCAGCATTCCACATCTAATTAAGGTTATGAGGCTAAACCTGGGTAGAGTACTGTAAGAGATTTGGCACAGAAATACTGTCTCCAGATCTCAGTTCATCAAAAGAAGAAAACACTAAAACATAGAATCAAAAAGATAATGGTTAAGAAGGAAGCTATGTGGTCAAAGGCAATGTTTTACAGGTGTTACTAATTATACAACTACAAGAAAAACATTTTGGAAGGTTATGAAATGAAGCATATCTTATAAGCATTTGGAAAATAAATACAGTGGGAACATATTTTAACCCTGATCAAGCCAGCCAACTAAACAGCACACACCGCAGTGGGTTTTTACTATATATAGTTATGACCTTGGGGTGTTGGGAGAGGGAAGGTGAGTAGAATAGGCCTATGGCATTATGGCCAAATCCTTTAAATAATGAACTGAATTTTTAAGCAGGGCCGTTTTGAGCTTGTGAAAACACGACAATGGCAGGCCTAAGACGAAACATGAAACCATGTCCACAGCAAGAGACAGACAAAAGCACCATTATTTCATCATGAAGCTAGCTAGCCTCCTTTAGCTCTCTCCCCGCCACTAGTAACTCAGATGACATAGCTGGACAACCCCAAACAGAAACAACTCTTAGTGGGTTGTGTTAACCCATCACACCTTTGCTAATGCACTAAGAGAGGAAAGCAGAAGGCAAGGAAGTTACTAGTAAACAGACAAGAAAGGAGAGGGAGTGGGGAGGAGCGAGAGGAGAAGAAGGAGGAGGAGGGGAGAGAGGAATAGAGGATGGGGGCAGGAGGGAGAACTGCACTCAGGAGGGCTCCCAGACTTGCCAGGTCAGCATGCTTCATGCTTCATACAGCCTCAGTGTTAACACCCAACTGCACCACCTCTCAACCCCCAGAGTGAACAGAGGTGTTGTGGGGCCCCACTGAAATGTGCTGCCATTCACAGAATCACACAATGTAGCATGGGGTGACCTTTGTTATCAATTGGTCCAGGTCTGTATTTATTTTTCCAAGCCCTTTGTTTTACTGATGAAGAAACAGAGAGACCCAGGGAGGCTGACTTGCCCACAGGTCATGCAGCTAATTAACAGCAGGGCCAGAACCCACATGTGCAGGCTCCCAGCAAGGGTCTGCCTTCCTCCACTCCAGCAGGCCAGCCGCTCTTCCCAGCTCTGGGCAAACAGTAATCAAACAAACAAAACTGAGAGACAGGAGAATAATTTCTTAGGTATAATTTGAAGATAGCCATACTGGAGGTTATTAGGGTTAAATCATCTTACAAACAAGTCTTTACGCACAAAAGGAGCAGGGTTTAGAGCCTAATTCTGTCTTTTGAATGAACCCTGGTGAAAAGAGCTAGGTTTCACCTAAAGGGCAAACTTGAAATCTGGAAGAAGGCCACAGTGAGCTTCCACGAGGAAAACTATGGTAACACAAATTTCTCTGAAGAGTCACACTTGAAAGAAACAATGTAAAATGCTGTAGTATAAAAAATGGTATACAAAATAAAATAATGAATAAATAGATGCCTGGTAAGCACAGACATTTTCTTCTTCAAATCAACCAACCTTTCGGGCTTGCAACTTAGCAAAGACTACACACTTACAAAAGAAAAATATCGACAGAGCCATGCTGTCAAAGCTTGTCCAGGGTTCCCTGCACACGCCTTGGTGAACTCTCCCACAACCCTATATTTACCTTGATCACGGACCAGCTCAGGCCACACTGCCCCTGATTAATCACCCAAGTCATCAGCAATTTGCAGACGACCTACCCTGCCACTCAGAGTACACATCCCACAATGCAAACACTAGCCAACACTGACTTTGGCATCTCATCCCAGACACCTTGTTTGCCTACTTTGAGAAGCTCAGCTGTTTTCAGAATAGTCACATCTTCCTCATCAGTGGTCTTAAGTGAAAGAGGCTATCAAGTATCTGCTGTATTTTTTTTTTCCAGTTCTTGTTTTCTTCCATAAATAGAAACTCAAGGGAAAGAGCTTAAATTTTATATTCTAAAAGCTATTCAAACTGTGACCTGGAGAAACTTTAACCCAGTCATACCTGAGTGCAAAAATAAGGAACCATCCCCACCATACACAAATTGGAAAGGAAAAAAGTAAGCTTTCCCAGCAAGTTAAATTCTGAGATTAACAGATCGGAGTGGAGCTATACAAAGTCACCTGGAAGTCTGTGACCTAAAACCCATAAAGGGAACTTGATATTCATCAACTAAAGATTGTGCCCATCTGAAGGTGGATGGTCAGAAATAGCAGCTGTAATAATAGGCTGGAGGGGCCAACACCTGAGGTATATTCCAGAGACAATTACCTGGCATACATGACAGTATCCTACTTAAAAACCACTCCCCCACATCCAATTCTGGAAGTGGATGCATCAGGCTATAGGACCTGGGTTCTAGTAAACACTGGCATGATGCAACTACTTCCCTTTGTTCTGATTCTGTTCTCACAGAGAGGCACCACAGAATCTGGCTCCTTTCTTAGCCTGCCAACGGTAGGCAGAGAGGGTGCTGGTCTAGTCCACACAACTGTTCGGCCTGTTGACAGATATGATTCTGGAGGTAAATTAATAAACCAGTGCTCTAGCTTTAAACAAAAGCTCTTGTGAGCTTTGTTAAAGGGAGTCACTTTGCCAAGTAAGTCATCCAGTTAAGAAGTGGAGAATCGTGAGCTTCTGACCCCTCTTTGAGGACCAAAAGGAAGACAATGGTAAAGCCCTCAATGGGAATGCCACCTTGAGGCCCACCTGGGAGGCAGCCAGCAGGCTCTCCTTCCCTGCACCACCACACACTTCCCTTCCCACAGCAACTGCAACTATTGCCATTTTTCCCCCGAAAGGGTGAACACTGACCTGTCACGGACTCGAACCAAATAGAAATGATGTAAACCAGCCCTCCAGACACAGTAATTGAGACCGAACTGATTAAATGGCAGGCCCAACACACTGAAAAGAAACTGGCAGAGCTATCAAGTTGCTACCAGAGAACCATATGTGTGGTGAGGAAGTACTTACGGACAAGTATCATAAAAGATAAGTAGCATAAAAGATAAGAAATACTGTTCTTTTTTACATGCATATATTACAAACCAAAAGCACAGGTATAATTCAAATGCTGGACAAAAAGAATCCTTCAAGTTCTGCCTTACAAAACTTTAGCCTCTGTGACAGCAAGTAGAACAAATATGTGGCTGGATTAAAATACTTAAGAATAAGTCTTTGAAAAAGTAGAGAATGTCAGTAGTCATTTCCTTAAATTAAATGCTCTTGAGTAACAGAGTATAAAGGAGAAAAAGCAGTATCTTTTCCCGACTCAAGACAAGGTTCATGGTTGACACCCCTGTAACAAAAGACAGGTTAACAAGAGAAAATCATAACAAATTTATTTAACCAAAGTTTTATATGACACAAGGGCCTTCAGAAATGGAGACCCAAAGTCCCAAGGAACCTGTGTTTTTATGCTTAGGTGCGATGAAGAATGGACAGTTGTGTAGAAGTATGACCTAATGGTAATAAGTGGGGTGTGGGGACTTAGCAAGACCTGTGTGTTAGGGCAGGACCCCCCTGGAATGGGGGTCTTATATAACCTACTTTTAAGTGAGATAGGTCAGAGAATTCCTATATGACCATGCTTCAGGGGACAAAGGTGGGAAGAGGCTGGAGTGGCCTTCTTGCTTCTGCAGTTCTCTCAAATGCCAAGCTGCTATATTTTGGGATATCATGTTCTGGGCCCCAACAAGAGGAAAACTAGCCTCTAAATTACAAAAGAAGTTAAATCAACGATCAAAAGCTAACTTTTACTTTTGGTATTTCTCCTTTAGCACGTCAAATCTTTGGGGACAGGCACAACCTCTCCACATTATGCGTTAGGATTCTGCATAGGGTGTTACACTAGTATATAAAATGTAACAAAAAGCATCCCCGATGAACCAGTGAGATGATTCCAAAACAAGACAAAATCTATTTCACATTGCAATCACAATGACAATACTGTAACCGTGACCACCTGCCTGAAATCACAGAAAGCACCAGCATCAAATTTGTTAAAAGATACAAAATCATAGCGAGATAGGAGGAATAATTCCTAGTGTTCCATATCACTGTAGGATGACTATCATTAATAATAATATATAGTTTCAAATAGCTACAAGGAGTATATTGAATGTTTCCAACACAAACGATATTTGAGATGATGGGATATATTATCCTGATGTGATCACTATACATTATATGTATCCAATAATCACTACGTACTCCATGAATATGTACAATTATTTGTCAATTTAAAAAATCAAATTAAATTTAAAAAAAGAGTATTAAATAAACAAATTAATTTTTCCTTGGGGAGAAAAATGTTGTACTTCTGGAGGGCCATACTGCCTGTTTATACAACTTCAAGTGGAAGCTGGGAGCTGAGGACAGGGACTATGTTTATTCTTTAATAGATACAAACAGAAGCCAGAACACAGGCTTTGCACCCACTCTGTTCTCAGTATTTGTTGACAGATTTAACCAGGCTGCAATGAACACAGATGAGCGATTTCTTCCAAATCAAGCAATTAACCAACATTTATAGCAGTTTATAATTGACAAAGAACATTCCTATATAGTCTCATTCGCAAAGAATGCAAGAAACCTCAGTTAAATCCATGTGACATCAAAGACAATGAGATATTTGGGAGAAAAATGCTGCATTTAATAATAGCTCTTCACGTCCATACCTGAATTAACCTTAAAATCTCAGGCCGGTAACCCCAGGTTGGTAATCCCCAAACTCACATGTTCTGTGCATGCTCTGACTGAAGGAGCTTCTCCCATCAAAATATTCATCTGGCCTCAAAGCAAACCTCTCTCTGAAGATGCCTCCTTTCTTTTGTCGAAATAAATAATACAGCAGAGTAGCAATATTTACAAGTGAAACACTGGAAACTAAGGTGCACATAGTAAGAAATATTTTTGCTTCAAAGAAGGGGGAGACACTGAAAACATCCTCAATGTTAGGAGGTCGAAAAGCTTCTTTTTTTTTTTTTTGACAAATTTATTGAAGTATAATTTATATCGCATGCCATTAGTCCATTTTAAGTGAACAATTAAATGATTTTTAGTAAATTTACCAAGTTGTACAGCTATTCACATAAATAAGTTTTAGAAGATTTCCTTCCTCCTATTAAATCCCCTAATTCCCATCCCCAACTACATTTCAAGCATGCCCCTCCCCATCACAATGCTCTCCACATCCCTCAACTGTGGGTCTACCCCTACAATCCCTGAAAACCTGGTGAACACCGCCACCATTTGAGCACTGTAGTTCGAAAGCTTTTTTAAACCTAATTTGACTCATCTAATAGCCATGTCTTCGGTATGATGCCTTTAGAATTTTTCTTTGTGTTAGCAAGATTTAGTAGTTTATCAAAAGAAAGGAAATGGGTGGTGGTAGTAAGGAGTCTGAAGCAGCCTACAAGATAAATAATAGAGAGTAGAGCAAATAAGAGAAAACAAAGCAGAATAGAGACCCACCAGAGGAAACAATGAGGCCAGCTAGAGGGAGCACTGGCTGTTGGCTGAAGATTCTTGGGAAACCCTGCATACAGAAGCTTCCTGAAAGCAAGAGCCATGCCTCAACATTCTTTAGGAGCTCCCAGGAGGCTGGGAAAAACCAAAGCTTAATGAATTTTTCAAATTCCAGAATCTCTCTCACATTTTTCCACCCTGTAGTAGAGAAAACCTAGGAATCAAGAGACCTAGCCAACGTGACTGTGAGCAAGTAACACAATTTCTCCAAGATTCAGATGCTTCAACCAGAAAAGAGGGGGAGGGGATGTTAAAACAACCAGAAAGCAATTCTGATAATAAGTAAAGAATTGGCCTTTGGTTTTGCTTAATTTGCATAGCTGGAAAATATGGCACAACTGAGCTATAACTTATTCTCTAGGACTGTGGTCCCCAACCCCTGGGGCTACGGACCAGTAGAGGTCCATGGCCTGTTAGGAACTGGGCCGCACAGCAGGAGGTGAGCGGCAGGTAAGCTAAGGAAGCTTCATCTGTATTTACAGCCACTCCCCATCTCACATCACGCCATAAGCTCCACCTCCCTTCAGATCAGCAGGCTCATTAGACGCATATAGGAGTGCAAATCCTACTGTAAGCTGCGCATATGAGGGATCTCTAGGTTGTGCTCGAGTTATGAGAATCTAATGCCTGATGATCTGAGGTAGAGCTGAGATGGTGATGCTAGCACTAGGGAGCAGCTGCAAATACAGATTATCATTAGCAGAGAGGTTTGACTGCACAATAAACGTAATGCGCTTGAATCATCCTGAAACCATTCCCCACCCCACCCCGACTCCCTTGGGCCATGGAAAAACTGTCTTCCATGAAACAGGTCCCTGGAGCCAAAAAGGTATGGGACTCTTGCTCTAGGCCACATAGACCCAACAATTCTGTCTTCTTTATTCAAATCCATTCTACAAATTGAACCTCTAATTCTACTGTCCTCTTTATAGTTGTCTTAGGCAAAAAGACTTCAGATTTTAATATCAGTTATTAAAAAGCATAAATTTATAGTCAGAAGTAATGTGAATGTGAAAGTTCTAAGCATGAAGTTTCAACTTAAATGCTTAAGTTCTGATGTACAAAATTAAGTAGAAACTCCTTGTTATGATAGAATCATCTTCAGTGTATATTTAAAATATTCTGTAGGAAGATATATTAATATTTATACAAGTTGTTTTAGGAAGAGTTTCTTGGTAAAAATAAATCTGACTCTTCTAAAGCCAGTATTTCAAGTTGTTAGAAAATTACTATATAGAAGTTTGTTTAAAGATGTTTTCATTTGATAACTACTTGGGAGAAAGGAAATTTCACTTTTGGAGGAAAACAGGAAGAAGTTACTTGCTTCTGAGTACAAGCCATCTTTATGTTTCTGTGAAGGGATTTGTTCAGTCCAACTTTGAACATTACCTCCTCCATAAAGCCTTCCCAGGCCAGGGGGCCAAAATATATCTTTTCTCTAATTCTGTAACCCACTTTGTACTGAGATGATTATCCATCAAAATCATGGCAAAAAATGATGAACTCTACAAATCCCCATAGTATCTAGCAAAGTACCTTAAATACAACACTACATAAATGCTTTTAAATAAATGAGTAAAAGTTTATGGTCAAAGGTATCTGGTTTATATGTAAAGAACAGCACATTTATATAGCAAGATCTGTTTTAGTATCAGGTTTTCCAAAGCACCAGCTACAGGAATGTTTTACTTTGGTATTTCAAATATGCACACAGAAGGGATAAGTGCAATGATGGAAAAGCCAAAACATGAAATCAATACATTCTCCCTAAAACCAGGAAGGGCTCAGATAGGAAAATAACCAAGGGCAGCAATCCTGGCAATAATCATTATGCCTCCCAGGCAATGGCTACTGTGCAAGGTAGAGCTCCCCGTCTCGCAGAGCTGCTCATCCACAATTCCCCTAACATAAGATCACCCTAGTCCAAGTCTTACCTCCCTACCCTGGCAGCAAAACACTCCTAACTAGAAGACAAAATAATGGCAGTATTGTCACTATTACCACCACTCAGATATTACATGGATATTCAGATCTAGTAGAGAAAGCAAAGGAATTTCACAAGCTTGTTTCAAAAGCCCCTCCAGAAGCTCCTCCTCTTAAAAGCCTTCTTAACCACATTTTAATTGCTGACATACCTGCCTCCTCCACTGGGCTGTGAGCCCCTATGCGGTCAGACCCTGCCTCACCCCACATGCCACAATCAGCACAGTATGTGTTTTCTCATTTCAATATCAACGGATGATTGTGTAGGAACATAATTTTAATCCACCTGTAACTCTAAAAGGGAATGGCTGTACCTCAAAACAGACTGTCATCTTTAATAAGTAAATTTAATATCTTCCTTTAAAATGCAAGTCCCTGAGCAATGGAGGAGACTGCCCTGGCTCTCTTGTGCCAGTAAATGGCAGAAGCAGGGTTACAATTTAATTTCCCAACTAAGGAATGAGCCCTGGGTTAGCAATTCCAGTTTTTTCATTTTATACACATTCCTAAGTGTCTACTCTGTGCCAAGCAACAGAGGACACAGAGTTAAATACAAGATGATGGAGGAGGAAGACAATAATGTTGACAAACATGGGTGGGAAGCTAAAAAAAACTCATGGCTTCATTTTTCTCTAACAAGTAAAAACAAGGTGAGAGGGGTGCAGTGAAGACTCAGAATAGCCCTGAAGAGGAGAGGAAGGCAAGCACTAGGTGAAAAGGACAGCTAAACAGCTCTGATCACCCAAACCAGAAGACCAGGCCATGGAATGAAATGATGAAACGGTGCAATTCCATCCTCCACACTCAGCCCTGAGAAACCACCACCCAGAGGATGAGAGGTCTGATCCACAATCAGGAGTTCACGGCACAGGTGCACACACAGGAGTGGTGTGCCATGGAACCAAGGCTGGACATGAAAGGAGGGAAGCCCTGAGAGGTAGGATCACCAGAGAGAAAAGACATGGTATCTCAAAGAGATCAAAGAACAAACACAGTTGGAATAAACCAAGGAGGAAGCTGAAAAGTATCTGGTTCTTTTAAATGAATTTTTAAAATTTTGAATGTGGAACAATTCCAGACAATGATAAAGCCCACAGGATTAGCAAAGGTGGAACTGGGACTTGAACCCAGGTCTGACTTCAAAGCTCAGGCACTGAGCAGCTGCTTCCAGCTGGCACTACCAGCTGCTCCCTCCAGTGAACTGGAGGGAAGAGGATGGGGAGGTGACCAGAACAGCAAAGGATACAAACCTCAGAGAGGTGACTTTGCATGGAGGTGGGAGTACTGTGGTTACGGATCCAGCCAAGGAGAAAGGAGAGAATGGCATTGTCAACTCCGGGCCCCAGTGGCCAGGAGGCCAACAGCTCCTGGAGAACCATGGTCTTCAACTGTGTCTCATCCTCCCTCACAAAGCTCTGCAGAGGACATGGCTAGGGCCACAGGATGGCACCTGTGTAAGGTTTACCTGGAGACTCAAGCCCTGATCCTCATTATGGCAGTTTGCTCCATGACAGTCACAGTCTAAGAATGACATTCTCCTCTCTTTCCCCTTTTCCTCCCTATTAAGTTTTCCACATGTATCATACAACAGAGCTACAATCCCCACCTTACACTGACCACCTTCCTCATTCATGGCAATCACAACTCCCTGAATAAAGGCAGGAGGCATTACGTATACAAAGTGATTTTGAACAAGTTATTTCACCTTTTGCAGACTTCTCTAATGGGAATATTGTTCCCTTTCCTGTTGGACTGGATAATTTCAGGTCTTGTCCTCCCATAGGTGCTATAATTTTAAGGGGAAAACTTTATTTTTTGTTCCTAAGACCAGTGTAATCACAGTAGATGATAAAGCACCACAGCACCACAGATGAAAAAGGAACCCTCAGAGTGGGGGACAGTCCGGGGTGATAAGCTTTCAGTACTGCAAGAGAAGAGGCCTTGACATTTTTCAGAGTGTTAAAATCTGTTAAAAGCACTCAAATCAATCAATGCCAGCTGAATGGAGTCTGGTATTATTAATATAAATCTAAAGAAATTAAATTTTTTAAATTGCACTGCATCTGGCCTCAAAGTGAAGGGTCAGACAACTTCAAAGATGCCCTGTGAAAGGCAGCTACTCATGACAGAAAGATCTCTTGCTTATGGAGCTGACAGATGAATCTTTCACTTAATACTCCAGAACGTAACATACAAATCCCTCTTCCACTTCTGTTAATAACTTGTGACTCTCTGAACAAGGTTTTAACTTCCCTGGGCCCTAATTTCATTAGGATGGGAGTGCTCAATCCCCATGTAGAGAGTGAGAGTGAGAGTGAGAGTGAGAGTGGGGGGGGGAGGGGAGGGAGGGAGGGAGAGTGTGAGTGAGTGAGTGAGTGTGTGTCTGTGTTTAACTCCACCAGGTGATTCTAATGTGCAGTCTGCAACACCTATTGACCATTAACCATATGCCAGGTCTGGCTCTAAACACTCAGCATAGATATAGTCATTTCATCTTCACAACCATGCTCTGAGGAAGGTGCTATTAATCCCCATTCTACAGAGGCACAGACAAGCTGGTGACCTGTCCAGGGTCACACCGCTCAGTTCTCATCCAGGAAGTCTGGCTCCTGAGCCTGACCATGCAGTCTCTCTACTGGGCCTCCTCTTTTGGATAAAAATGAGAGACACTAGTTCCCAGGGGCCTGATAAGGAAGTCAAACAAAGTCAAAACTGCCCAAGGGAGAAAAATCGTCTTTGGAGACTGAGATGGGGAGACACACACACACACACACACACACACACTCTCTCTCTCTCCCTCTCTCTGTCTCCCCCTCTCTCCCCCCACCCCCAGAGCCACCCCCAATGCCACAAATCTATCCTGCAAAAGAATCTGCCTCCATTGAGAGACACTTACTGTCCAGTTCCTCTAGGTCTGCTAGGTGTCTCACTAATCAGTTATTCTAAACCAGTGTTGTCCATGTGTGATCTGGAAGTATCATGCAACAGAACACATGCCAAAATGAGCAAGCTCTTGAGTGCATTGAACCACAAGGAGAAAACACTGGGAGTTGGGCCAGAATGCCAATGGGGAAGATTATTTGGGGCAGAGACATTTGCATTATATGGGCAATGTTCTCCGATTTTTAACACTTACCTAGAAGTTAGGAACTATGTTATCCAAGAAGAGTTCAGAAAACCACCCCATTTCTCATAAACAAATTGCATAAAGCTTATTAAAAGGTGATGGAATACAGTAAGAAACGGCCTGATGCCCTCGATTTCTTTCTTTGGGCAGTTTTACACAGTCCAAAACACTTATTAAGGTTTTAGCTTTGGATATCAAGTTCTAAATTAAATTAAGGTATGCCTGCGGGACGGTACAGTAGAGAGCTAAATGAAATTCATACAGGCCACACAGCACCACCTCTTCCCACAGCTAGAGCAATGATATCAGCCTATGCATCACTGTGTTCTCATCTGAAATTTCTAAGGGAACTCATTCCCGGCCATAAACAGTGGGTTGCACTGAGCAGTCTCACAGATGCCCGTGAGAAAGGGCACATGGGCACGGACAATGGTTTTATTTTTTAATTGACTCCAACAGCCTCAAAATGGGGAATACCAGAGCTCCAGATGAAAAAAGTCAAAGACAAGTCACGCTAGAAAACAAAAGACAAACATGTTAAGACTTTAAAAAAAATCAATCCAGGTTTAATGTTTACAAATCTGGTCTCAAAGCAAGATGAGAAAGATACAAGGGTACCATCCAAAGCAGGAATCTGTAAAACCTTCTAAGTGCCATGGACTGCTTCAGCAATCTGCACCCTCTAATCAGAGTGCTTTTGAATGTTTTTAAGTAGAAAATAGGATTACAAAGAAAACTATGAATAATTATATTCAAACATAGATATCAAAATATTTAAAAGCAAATATGAAACAGTAATGTATGCTTAACACATAAATAAAACACAGCGGGTCTAATAACTATTACAGTTTTTAAAACAGTGATGGTATAAACATTTTAAACTATCTCTACAATGTGATATAAAAATTGGAAATTTCTATGTGAGAAAGTCACAGGTGCCATTGATCTTATGTGGCTGGGTGTCTGCTTTCATGGACGGAGCAAAGGCTACCTTCTGGCTAGAGGTTAGTGAAAAAAAGTTGTGAATTTTTCTCCATCTGTCCAAGTTCACATACTCCCCCCACCCTACCTTGTCTTAGTCCATTTTATGCTGTTGTCACAGAATACCACAGACTAAGTAATTTACAAACAACAATTTATTTGGCTTACAGTTCTGGAGGCTAAGAAGTCCAAGGTCAAGGGGCGTGCTTCTGGTGAGCGCCTTCCTGCTGCACCATCCCATGGCGGAAGGGCAAGAGAGCCAAGCTCGCTTTCGCAACAAGCCCACTCTCATGATAACTATCCCACTCCCGAAATAATGGCATTAATCCACTCATGAGGGCAGAGCTGCCGCATGGGGGATTAACTTTCTAACATACAAACTTTGGGGGACATATTCAAAGCATAGCACCCCTGAAGGCCAACCAATGACCCTAAGGGTTAAGGACCCTGACCCAGAGGATCAGACTCAATAGAACTACTTAGACTTACCAAAAGCTATGCCAACAGCTCAGGTGCTTCTACAGAAACAGCAGCACAGTTTTATCCCACTCATGGAACTACTGAAATTCATAAAATCAGCAATTTACCAGTTGGCACACATTTGCAGGATCAAGTATTCCACACATGCACCCTGCTAGCAATTAAATGCCAAGTCCCACGATTCGTTTTCAGAGCAGTCTGTAAAGGTTCTATTTCACAAGATCAACCATCACCACCAAATTATAATACTAACTCATCTGCACAACCCTGGCCTGACCGGCATTGCAGGACAAAGACCTCCAGAAATTCACAGTGTGAGACAATGTACAAAAACGGAAATGCCCTGTTTCATGTTTGGGACAGGCATATTTATGCACGCTGTTGGTTTTATTGTTTTCTTGGTGCTCACTCTCTCCCTCTTTTAAAAAGTATTTATGGCATGGATCAGGCTTCCTAGTGAGGGCAGTACCCAAGGCTCCGCCTCTCCTGCCCCGACTGTCTCCTACAGTCAGGCCATTCCCAGCTGCGTGCCCTAAATCAGGGGATGCCCGTAGGAAGATAAATATAATTCAGAATCCAAAATACACGGACTTACATTGGGCCAATGCCAATTTCCCATGGACCCTGGGTAACTGAGATGGTTTTTGTTTTCATGGTTAGGGACTACAACAACAGCTGCAGGAGCATGATACTCTAGGCTAATAAAATAACCTAAGTCTGGCTCAGTAGTTCAGCTGTGGCAGTAGCCAAACTTCCCAGAAAGGCGCAAGCCTTCAGCAGTTTTGGAAGAACTGGGATAGGAGCTCTGAACTAAACTGAAAGCATTCAAACCCAACTCAACAGCAAAAAAAAAAAAAAAAAAATGCTGCTAAATTAGAGTAACTCCTATGCATGGAAATGACAGATGTTATTTGTAGGAGTCCCATAAAACTTTAATCAAACCTATGATGTTCAAGCTTTACACTTGAAGGTATGTCACATGCCGTGTATGAACATCCGATTTTTTTCCCTCTAAAACCCAGCGAAAGGTTCAATTAAAGCCCTTAGTAACTCTGCACTGAAGTCTTTGATCAGCTATCCTGTCATCACTTCTCTTAACACATAGACAGTATGAAACACATCTCAGACCTAAGGAACAAAATCAGTATTGTGAAGCAGCACAGAAACCACACACACATATACATATACACACACTTGGGGAGGAGTGGGGGGAGTTTCAGAAGCTACAGTTTCCAAACTGAGTCCCTTTCTTATGCATTCTTATACATGTAGCACAGTTACAAAGTCATTTCCTAAATGTAAGTGTGTGGTCCAAATGCCTCCCATTAAGGAAAAACAGCCCAATTAGAACCCAGTGGAAAACAGGACACATGTTTCTTGAATGTCTCTGAATTAGAGACAGTGGACGTGAAATTGTTCTAGATATAATGAAAATGTTGCACAGATGTGCTAAGTTTTCATGGTCTCAGCAAAACAGATTCCTGCTATAGCAAAACATGTGAGTCTGCAACAAAGCTGGATATAAAAATTTTTTTAAATATCTGATTCTCATTCTCATGCAGTAAAACTTCCCAAGCCAACTCTTCTGCCTTCTCACAAACCTAAAAAAAACCCATATTTCAATGTACTGATAATTCATTGAAAACCATAAAGCCACATTCATCTCTAATTGACTTATGGCTTTTTATAATTATCTCCTTATCAATACTCTAAATCTCTTAAAATAGAAGACCTTTACTCTACAAATCAAAAAAACAAACACAAAACAACGGCAGAGATGGAAACACTTATTTCACAGACAGCCTCCCGATCAGTCCTCACAACACAACCAGGTAAGAATAACTATCCTCTTTTGACAGATAAGAAAATCAAGAATTAGAGAACCTCAGCAGCCTGCTACAGCCACACCTTAGCTCTCACCACCTCACTCCATTTCCTTCTTTGGAGAAAGGACACATACTAAAATCTTGCCTGAGCACTCTAAGCCTTGGAGCCCCAGACAAAATGGCACACAAGGACAAGTCTCTATGACACAGCATGGGGTCTAAAGACAGAATTATGGCAAAACTCTCCAGGTGTATGCCTATAGTCCCACCTACTTGGATGGCTGAGATGGGAGAATCGCTTGAGGCCAGGAATTCAGAGGCTGTAGTGCCTTCTCATCACCGGTGAACAGGCCTTATCAATAGTCTGGGCAAAAAGGCAAAAACTGTCTCTTCCAAAAAAAAAAAAAAAAAAAGTCAAAACTACAACACTGTTCTGATAATCTGGTTTTTATTTAACATTATATTGCCATGTATTGATAAACATTTTCACTTATTTTTTTGAAAGAGAAACTGAATGCCATAATCCCAAACACCCAATTCCACACCAGTCTATTCTTGACTCTCTTCTCTTTGCATTATTTTCCTTAGAAAAATGATTGAAATAACCACTTCAGCTGCTATCTCTACACAGGTAACACAATTCTGTTTCTCATTGTTTTGTCAGTGCTACAGGAAGAGTGTTTTATTTTCAACTTGCTGACATCAATCCTGGCCACACAAACTCATCCAAAACTAAACTCATCTTCCTCTCCCCTACATCCAGATCCCACTCACCAGCCTGGGTTCCAAGCTCCTTGGAACTTGGAAGCACCACCCCTTTCCAGACTTAAACCCTCTTCTTCTTCACTGTCTCCTTCCCTGCCTGGTAAACAGCCAATCCAATGACTGTCTCATCAGTCCTTGCTCCATCCCCCCATCCCTCCACTTCTGGAACCACTCCAGAAGCCCCCAGGCTGAGTTCTCTAACTTTAAGCCAGTTAAGTGCCTCAGAATCACCTGGAGGGATGCTGCAAGGCAGGCTGCTGGGCCCCAGCCTGGGTTTGCTTCCTCAGGCCTGGGGTGCAGCTCCCCAGCTGATGGGACCGCAGTCTTCAGGGTCCACAATCCTGGGACCCACTGCTCTTTTAGACTGTCTCCTCCCTCCCTCCCTTTCCATGTCAGTTACATAAATTCTTCCTGGATCTTTTCTTCATAAGCCAGTGTAACCCTTTTTAAATCTGAAGGTTTAGGCCTTTGATAACTTAAGTTTGTACAGTAACAGCTACCGCTCACCAAGGACCTACCTGTGTCAGGTACAGTCTGTCAGAATGCAGTCAAAACAACTCCAAAAAATACACAGCACCGCCCCAAATTTACAGAGTGATTTTGCAGGAAATTGAGATTTAGAAAGTTAAACAATTTCTAAATTCCACAATGACAAATGGGATTATACATTTATTAGAAGGGACTCTCTCTCCTTAGACAAACTTTGTTACCAAAATATTATGGAAAAGGGAGAACTATAAAGGAAAATAAGAGTGCTTCCTTCTCACAGCAGAGCAGAAGGAGAGACCTATGAGGAAACAAGATATAGAATGGTCTGAGTCACAATTTAGGGTTCATTTTAGTATAGAACAGAACATGTCCAAATCCATGCTCCCAAGATCAACTTAACAGAGTAAACTTAAGTAGACTCTGCTTTAATTCACCTGCCTATATAACTAAATAGGTTCCATCTAGCTTTTGTAGATCAGACCCTTATCTAAAGTAGTTTTACTAAGAATAAAAATTAGTGCTATGTGTACTATCTTCACTAAAAAGGTTTTCTCTTGCCTCTTCTGTCTGTGCGTGATATGATCAACATGAATATCAGAAATCCAGGAGAGTTTATATTTTCACACGCTATCAGTTATAAATGAAGAAAAGAGGGCTTATGCGAACCAGACAATACCAACTTCCACAACTAAACAGAAATTCTCAAAAATGTTCTTGAATTTTAAAGTACTTTCTTTTATGGTGATCCATGTGATTCTCACAAAAAACCCTGTGAGGAGAAGCAGCACAATCCCACTCTCCCTGTCTCAGGTCGCCCAGCGAACACAGGGATAATGGAAGAACCAGGGCTTATACCTAGATGGAGCCACAGACAATATGGTCCGTCAAGAGTCACATCTTTAGCACCAATTATATAAGAAAAATACATATGTTTGACAGATACAAATTTGAGTAAGACCAGTTACTGCTATCAAAAATCAATCTACTTGAAAGAAACCTAAAAACAGCACTGTGGCATTATGAAAACAAACAAGACAAGGCGGCATGATGCCAAGAGGCAAAAGCTTGGAGTCAAGTAGACCAACCCATAGGTTTAGATCTCAGCTACACCCACATGACTTGCCCTGTGACCCTGGGTTTGTACTTAAGCTCTCTGAACCCTAGATTTCTCATATAACAGAGATGACATATCTCAGAATACTGTGAAAATTAGAAATAATACATGACAAGTGCCCAGGACTATACCTAGCATGAAGTGTGTATTACCTAAATGGTCTTAATCGTCTCACATAATTATACCCACTTAAACAGGCCCAACTGAAGGTTTTAGAGCCCATAATAATTACATGTTAGTGGAATGACTTTTAAGTTTGCCTTTTCCGTCTTTATTTAGGATATTAAAATGATACAACTTAATCACCAATTAAAATATGTGGCTAAGGGCGGGGTAAAGGATGAGTCACAAACCTCTGGCCTGAGCATAGACAGCGTAGAAAGTTGTGCCGATGACCAAAATGGGAAAAGCAGACAGAAGCATGGGGTGAAGGGGTTGGAGTGGGGGGCAGGAAGCAGGCGATAATTAGGGGGGAAATGAGTTCAGTTGGGATATCCTGAGTTAAAAGTACCTATGAATCATCCGAGTAGAAATGTCCAAAAGATTGTTTGAGAAGAGGATGAGCTCAAACAGAGACCTGGGAGGTCATTAAAGTGCGAGTGGTGGCTGAAGCTGCGGAAGTACTGAGGTCTCCCCCAAAAAGCTGAGCAGACTAAAAGAAAACCACCATGGACAAAGCCCAGGGAACATGAACATTTAAGGGCAGACACAGCAGGACCCAGGAGGAAATAAAAGAAGGAAAAGCAAAGCAGTCAGAAATGGTGTAAGGGAACCCAGAGGGGAAAGCTTCCAAATGAGACGTGGTCAGCAGTATCAAATGTTACAGAAAAGTCACGTCAAGGACAAAAAAGTAACCACAGGGCTTAATGATCACAGGCCATTTGTGACCTCAACAAGAGCAGCTTCTGTTGAGCTGAGACAATGGAAATCAGATGTCAGACCATCTGTAAGGTCCCTCCTAAACTGAAAATTCTTTAACTTCAAAACTCACCATTCTCCATCAAACCCACCAAATTAATAAAACCTCAAATAGCAACGGGTTGCAAGGTTTTCTTTCACAGAAAAGGAATTTGCAAAAGAGACATAGTCAAAAACCACAAAACCACTGAACATGATCTTTGCTGTTAAGCCCTTCTCTGCTTCCTAAAGTTGGTCCCAGGGAAGGAGAAAAAATTAGCTAATTCTCTGCCACACAAAAACTGGAGGGGGAACAATGTTTAACTTAATAGATTTCCTTTCCAATAAATCTCCAAGGGCAATACACTTAAATTGCTCTTTCAATGTTACTTTGAGGAATGTGTTACCACAGGTAGAAAGGCTTGGTTTCAATATGCAAATCTTCGTAAAATTCCATTTAAGCAGATTTCCACCTGGATTTCTAAATAAGCCTCAACTCCTGCTGAATTTAGTAAATTGCTTGTCAACGTCATTTTCCTTGTTCTTTGTATAGTTACAATCACAAAAATGTTGTCCCATGCAATTTTAAGTTAAAGTTATAAAATGGTTCTATGATACACATTATGGCACAACAAGAGAATGTTTGGCTTGGCAGTATGAACTGGTTAAACGAGTCAGTGAAGTTCAAAGAAATTCCCCTAAACATCTGCTCAGGCTAAAAAAGAGTTTTTTTGTTTTTAAGTCTACTCCACATACAAATATTTTTCAAAAAGCTAAACATCTCAAATATGAATAACTAGAATCATCTATATATAGGAAAAGATTTGAATATTTGAGAATTCCAAAATACATCCCCTTAAAACACCACTTATTCTTTGTAGGCGTTGTTGTATCTAAGCAGGTAATTTCTTCAGATCTTTGGGTCACTAATTTTATGCATCTGTCAAACTATCATATGTGGCTATCGGTGATGCACACCATCACCTCTTGCAGAGCTTAAAAAAAAACATACATAGTATCACCTCCTCCAAATTCTAGTTCAGCACACCTGGGGTGAGCCCCACTGTCCTAATTTTTAAAGCTTCACAGGAATTCTGATATGCCCCCGCTGTTGAGAAGCTCTACCTTTTGGCACAATCCCCCAAAGTTTGGGCGAGCAATGTGGCCACTCTGTTCCTCACGGACAGCAGGGTGTGGCAGAAGGGGGAATGCAGAAAACGAAATTCTGCTGGCAAGTCATACGAAACAGATGGCAGAGTACATGGGCAGGTCACGTGGACATCTCAAGAACTCACCGAGGTTGGGAAACAGCTTTAACCTGGACCCCCACCCCCTACAGAGGAGCACGTCAAACACCTACAGAGAAGGATCCAGGTCAGAATCTTCAGTGCCCCCCATCAGCCGTTCCGCCCTGGGTGTTTCTGGGATTCCGGCTCTGCCTAAACTGTGTGCAGCTGAGCAAAAACAGCCACAGTCCTTCAAGCTGTGCTCACTTAAGGTTGGACTGCAGACTCCACTCTCAGACAGCCGATTCTCTCTCAAAGGAAAGAAGAGAATATTTGAGTCCTGCTACATGCTATACACTAGCATGTATAGGGAATGCAAATAAAAAGATGACTAGAACAAGGACCTCCGCCATTAGGAGCCTCCAGCCTCACCAAACCTCCTCAAGTGGGTATTTTTGTTCCACAACCTACACAGACTATGGTAGAGAAATCAGAGCACAGGTTTAGCAAATTGCCTAGAGTTCCTAAAGCCACACAACTTGAAAATCCTTCTCGAAACCCAGGTGGGGGAGGACGACGAAACAACTCAGCGTAAGATCACAGGACAGCCTGCAGAATGGGCAGGAGACGGGACCCACGCCAGCTTTAACTGACATGAGCCCAAAAGCCAATCTACGAGGAGCACTTGAGGTAAGGCAGGTTGTAAGCAGTCCCTGATTTGTCTCCTGGGAGCTAGAAGGTGGCTTGTAATTAAGCTTTCCAAAGTTCTTCATGGGGAATAAGAGGCAGGAAAACACAATGACACAGAATAAATAGCCAGTCTGACTTTATTAAAAATCTGAAGTTTTTATCAGTTGTACTTCTATGTATGCAAACTGTAAACCAATAGACTAGCCATTCAGTCAAACAAATATTAAATGTTTCAGTGGAAAAGTACCGTGTTGGACACCAGAAAAAGAGACCAAAAACCTCTCAAGTCAATAAAATTAAAAAAGCTTTGTAAGAATGTACTGAAGCTTCCACATTATTAATATGAGTGCTTTAACACAGCAAGACACTGATTTAAAAAAAAATTAATTTGAATAAAAACCTGATTTACCTTGAAAGCCCTCAAAATTTTTAGAAAATAACATATCTCAAAACACTTGGTCTGTCACAGCATGGATTCTATGTTAGCACATCTCCCTGGTCTCGAGAGCTCACCTCTCCTCACCCCAGACTCCAGTTGCTTGCAACAGAGAGTGCTTGTCTCACTCCCTTGAGGACACCCAGAAAGTTCCTCTGGATGAGTTGGCCACTGAAAGCTGGCAAGAGAACTTTCAGAAAACCTGCCCGCCCGCTCACCCTATGAGACAAGCAGCAGAGTTTATAAATCAACTCCGACTTCCCTGAAAATCCCAAAGCAGCAGTAACTGAGAGGAAAGACATCAGCATGTACACACTCTTAAGCCCCTCAGATTCCTCCAGCCCCCATCTAGGGTTTTCTCTTTATGGGATGCTAATGGGTTTGCCGTCCAACACACAATGAAATGTCCAAAAGGTTTAAGGTAAGGAGCTAGGGTGGCACCCTCTCAAACGCTAGGGTGCTGGAATCCTCTGGAGCACTGCCTTCTCACACTCCCTATCTCCCCCGCCATGAGGCCCAGGTTTCTACACAACTCACCTCCGAACACACCACCCAACTTCACACCTCTGCTCTCTCTCTTCCCTCATCCTGAAACACCTCTCTCCCACTCTAGAAATTAGTCATCCTCCAAGCACAGCTCAAAAATCACCTGCATGCCAGCCCCACTCCCACGGAATCTCCCAGTCCTTCCTCTGCACTCAGAACACCTGGCTGGGACCTGGGTGTCAGCACTGGCTTCGTCCTGGCCGGCCTCCCCTCCTGCCATTTCTCTGGGGCTTCCCTGGCATCGCCCACCACCCTCCTGTTCTCATCACAAGAAGAGGCAGATGCCCCAAGCATGCTTATTGATTGAAGGATTCCAACAAGAGGCTTCCCCTGACTGACTCAAAGCCCATTTCCCTAGGAAATGAAATGTCTCTTTTTACTGCTACACCTGTCCTGGAAAGTGTTCTTCTTCAAGGTGCCATCCATGCTGAAACACACCAACTCAGGCTCTTGCCCAAGTCAATCCTGCCGGGCTTCACTGCCAAAAAGGAGGACGGAATCATGTATAGTCACGTTTGGGCCGACAAAACCACTTTGGCAGGGCACCAGGGTACTAATAGGTTTGTGCATGCAGAGGCTGGACGGAGGCCTTTTCTCCCCTTCAAGTCTGTTTAATGAGGAGCTCCAGAAGACATGCCTCCCTTACCCACCAGGACTTCAAAGATGGGAACAGTGCACAGAAGCTTTTCTCTGGAAGGAAACCAGGAACTGATACAGGTTCAGTCTCCCATACTTACGGGACGGCTGAGATCTCACTTGAGCAGAATGTGGAGAACCCTATGTCAAATGCTTAATGTTTCCTCCAAAAGAAAACAGCTCACTTTCAGCAACAGCGTGCAGATGCTGCCAAGGCTCTGAGCACCCCAGGTTTTTCCTACACTGGGTTGCTAACCTCACTGGCATAGTATTTAAGCATTCGATGCAGGGCAGTACCACTTAGTGAACAGTAGCTCATATACTTCTGGTATCCTCCTAGCACATGCTCAATGGGATCACCTGCCTCTCTGCAGATGGCCTTGGCAGCCAGGAAGGGAATCATCTCCCAGCTTTCAGCTAAGCCTCCTTTCACAAAGCACAAATCAGCAGAAAAGGCAGGCTTCTCATTTTTCCTAACCACAACTGACGGACAAGTATGAAAGAATATCCATCACAGCCCACAACACGCCCACTGTCACACAGACCCTCTGCCCAGAGGACCCACAACGGGTGTGCACCCTTGAAATTAGATCCACCAACAGGTTACGGACACACGCACTTTCTCTCTGGCCTCTTCCCAGCCGAGAGCAACCCCTTGGTAACACTACTTCGGTAAGGGCAGAGGGGTAAAGTCCTTTCTGAGTTAAGACTACAAAGGCACCAGTATAAATTACAGAGTTACAGAGCTCCCAAGGGGAGGCGGCTTCCTGAGAGAAGGAGGACTGTCCCTCCAGCCTGTTTTTGTGGTGATGAGATCACAGAGTTTGGATTCTGTATTTGGCCCTACATGGGTTTTAAGGGCCTTATTCAGTAATTACAGAAAGGAAAAAGAAAGGTCAAAAAGACCAGAGGAACTCTGAGTGGTGTTTGAGAAGTTACTTATAACTACAGTTAGGTCGCCTACCAGACTCAGAAGAGAAACTATGCCTGTGTTTTCATGTTTTTGTCCTTCAGAATCAATTTGAGATGAGCAAAAAATTCATGAATTTTTCCTAATCCGTTTTGGCCTTCTTCCATCCAAAGGCCTTTTTCAATGCACAACCCAACATTTGGACCCATGAAAGTTTTGAAAAAACAAGCATTACACCACAAAATATTCTCATGTAAAATGTAAAAGATGACAAAATACACTTATTGAAGGAATTGTTGCGGACCCTAAGACACAGGAGTTTAGGGACTAGCTGAATGAGGACTTCAACTGCCCATCATTATCTTTTTACTTTCAGATCTCATTTCCTACTGATGTCTTAAAATTAGAACAAAAAACCCTTAAAATGCTTTTAAGGAGAATTATTAGGGTTTATCTTCTGGTCATCACTTTCTTTCAAGGATGAACAGAGAGACTTCCAAAGTTGTTTACCCAATAGAAGTATTCGTCAAAGAAATCTCTCAAATATCCTTCTAAAAACCTGGCATTGGGCCTCCTCAGACCACAAAACAAAGACTACTGTATGTGTTCGTGGACCAAAACATGTCACCATCGATTCCATGTGACAGTCCAAATCCTGCAGTGGTACAGGGTTCTACAGCTTTGAATATTGCCTTGGCTAGAATGTGAGGCCCAGAGAGGCTGAACCACAGGATGAAGGCCACTCAGGCACAGCGCTGTACCAGTGAGTTCACCAGCAGCTTCAAGTCACACACAACTGCAACAGAGTGGAAAACAATACCACAGAAATCCTAAAGCAAATAAAAGAAAGCTCTTGTTTTGTTTCATTTTGAAAGCTGGTGCTTAATAGAAAGCAGGCTTACATAACAGAGGAAGACAGGGAGGAGAAGAACTTGTGGGGCTTGAGAAGCAAAAGGCATTATTTTAAAAAACCTATTTCCATTTCAAATCTTGCGGCTTCCATTTCTCTGAGACAGGTGTCCTACTAGTACCGTTATACCCATCAACTACACTGAGGTGGTTTTTTTTATCCCAAGGGCCCATTAGAATCCCCTGGGTGTTTCCTTTGTCCTCTTGAGGGGATGGAAAATATTTATGTCTGAAAAAAAGGGAGAGAGGGAGAAACAAATGGACCTGGACCAGGGAAGAGAGCTGAAGGAAGTGGAAGCGAGGAACAATTTGCAGGTAATGAGCATTGGGGTGGGTGCAAGGTGTGGTGTGAGGGAGAGGGCAGGAGCAGGGACAGACTGGGTCATCTCTAACAGGCCCTGCCTGGCACCTGCCATCATGTTTGGCTGCTTTGGTGGGTGGAGGCAGGGGCAAGAGGTAGCAATTCTAAGCTTATCTATAAAGATTTCTATGTTAAGTGTTAACCATGTCAGCAGTGATTATAACCTGATGGTTTTCAGATGAAAAGAATCTACTAAACCACTGTATTTACCACTATGATTTCTCCTGTTCTTCTAATAACAGTACTAAAAGAGTTTTTGCTTTGTGTGTGTGTGTGTGTGTGTGTGTGTGTGTGTGTGTTTTGTTTTTTTTTTAACTGAGGACCCTTATTTTCTTGCTCTCTAAGTCTGGGAAAGAACACACTCATTGTAGGATAACTACCTGCAGTTACAGTGCCTGAAGAACAGAGCTTTTCTTGGTATAAAACCAGCTAGTCCATACCCAGGTTGAACCTGACCTTGATGTCATGAGCATCGTAATGTTATCAGACATGACACAGACTGGATAAGAAAGAACCTGGGTACCCGGGTGAAGAGTGAGGGCTGCGGGAACACCAGCTCCAGCTGAGCTGCTAATTCCATTCTCACTCCCATGTTGCTTAATTCTTAGGGCTACCTGCTCTCCACCTGTCAAGTAACCAACCAGCTATTCAGTTCAGATGGCTCATTCCCAACTTCTGTCTCTTGTGAGGAATTAAGCAGTTTTGCCTTATCCATCCTTTACCTGTGTTTCCTAAAGTGTGTCTCATCTATACCAGAGTGGCCTGGGCCATTCCTGGGCACCATCCCAGGCACAGCAATCATCAAGAGACTGCATTTCAATCACCCACACAACAGTGTAAACCAGTCACAAACCTTCATCAATTCCTCCTCTTGAAATGGGTTCCTCAGATGTGCTGCTAAATCTCCCTCTAACTTCTGCCACTTCCTAACTGGGTCTTCACAAACTTGCTCTCCTCGGCCTCATGATCGGAGCTCTACAGTATATACTCCATGGCCACTGAAATTCCACTAGGACCCCAGCCCTCGAAGCTTCTAGTTCCTGACTCAAATCACTCTTCTCTGAACTCACTCCAGATGCAAAACTACTTCTTTCAATTGACAGTTTCAGGTCTGTTTTCTCTCCCAACTATAGGCTAAGCTTCTTGATGACAAGGTTCATGACATTCCACTGAATCTTCCACAGGGCTCAGTAAATCTTAGGTTGCAAGAACCATGCCTGGCTCACAGGCCAGGCTCTTGCCTCAGCCCTGCGTTTTCCTCCATTCATCTTTTTCTCATTTTCCCTGAGAAAACTTTCATTCTCTCCTTTCCATACCAAAATTGATTCAGGCAAGAGTGGAAGAAGAAAAAGGGGAGGCCTATCAAAGACAGAAGTCATATGCGGCAACCTCAACTTATCCAGAAAACAGCTAGGAACCAAGATGCAAATAAGTCTTCGAAGCTGCCAAAATTTGTGACTAAGTTTATGCACAATACAAGAGAGAATTTCTCAACCTCCCTCTACCTACCCCTACTACCTCTTCCCAGGCCCTACCTTAGGGCCACTTCACTCTTCTTTTAGATTCAGTTCTAACAGGAGGGAATATCTGATCTCCCAGGCCACCATAAATTAAGAGGGTGGAGGGCCACTGTTAGACCAAGGCACAATGACAGCCCTGAGAAATTATGACAGGAGAGAAATTGTAAAATCCCAAACAGTAGATTATAGGCTGTTTTAGTTTAAATAGCCTTTCAATCCCCAAAAATGCCCAAGGACAGCAAAACAAAGCATTTCAAAACAGCACTATTCGGGGCCCTGGGCAGCAAGAAAAGGTTATTTTGCTTTCAGTGGGTCGCTGCCACTATATCCAGGACAGATGTCCACATGGCTAACCTCAGTCCTTAAGACCCAAGTGTTCTCAAAAACAGAAAGGGCACTGTTTGCAACTGCAATGTGCTATCTCTACGTGGTCTCCAATACCACTGAACACCAGGACAGGGCAAGCACACAACACTCAGCATGGCCATTTTGATCTGGACTCTCCCATCTGGCTCCTTGCACATTCATCTTCTCATTTACCTTGTATGGTATCTGTGAGCAAAGCTCCTCACCAGACTATAAACTTCTTTGAGCACAGGGACTGCACCTTTGTATTGGTGCCATGCCCTCTACCTACCTCCTCCTCCATGCAGCTGAAGCCTGCTGACTTTGCCAGCTCAATCCATCCAGAAGCCCTAGGACCTTATGACCTTAGGGAAGGAGGCATTTAAATGAGTGTGTTTTAAAAGAGCCTAAGCATTTCCATAGTCTCCAAAGGTAATAAGGTTCTAGCTTTCTTAACGTTAATAAAATTGGTTTAAATGTTAAGATTCTGTGATCAATGAGGCAAGCTTCAGTTTACTTTGGAATCTAATTTGTATGGAATACAGAGCCAAGGGATAAACTCTGCACTGTTGTATGTGCCTATCCGAACCACAAAGGCTAGGGTGGGTTTTCCCATGAACTAAAGCAACCTAACTTCAAATATCTTTAATCATTCATCTACTCAGAATTGATTACTGGGTGACATCATATTTATTTCTTGATAAATAATCGCATTTGAAAGCACTGATTTGCTTCAAGTTTGGTAAAGAGAGTACTTTAATGAATTTAACTGGTAGTGCTGAATTATAAGGTTATAATTTACACTTGGGAGAAACTGAGGAATTTTTTTTTTGTCTAAACTGAATTGAAAACTACATCCATTTCCAGATTCACCTAAGTAATTTTCAGTTTTGTTTCAAGCTCATTGTTGGGTATGCACCTTATATTCTAAGACCCATGCATTTACAAGAAGGCCAAAATGTCCTACCAGGACAATGAACTCTTCCCTCTTTAGGTCTAGGCTGCCAGACTTCCAGGCCTGGCCTGTTGTTTTCAGTGTCTACAGCCCTTCCTTCCCCACAGCTGAAGCCTCTTAACCCCCGCCCCCACACTCCCCTTGCTGGCTCAACCCAGCGGGAATTTCTAAGATAGAGATTTAAGTAGCTCTGGCCAAGTTGCTCTTGCCTCTTAACCAGCCCTGACCTTGCATCTAATAACTCGATTTCTTTCTCTTGCATTCCACAGGCCTAACCCACCCTTTAGCTCAGTTCTGATGAGGAGTCTAAGACCTCTGGATAACCTGCTAACTCCCAGGAGAGGATGGTGAGAGGGCCTTGCTCTTAGCAATCTTCCAGGGGACTGGAGGTCACTCTGAATCCATATGTCCAGAACAGGGGACAAGGGTGCCTGGGCCACCACAGACCACCATCTGCCAGGCCACTAGCCCGGAAGACCCCCGCCCTTTCCTCCTGACACATGGATTTCTTCCCAGCTGCAGATGCCAGATCTGCTGTCCACACCCCTGAGCAGGGGGTTCCAGGCTCAGTGTCCTGGGCCTTGTTGGGCAATGACTCAGATCACAAAAAGCTAAGCGTCCTCTGGCCAAAACACAAATAAGTCACAGGATTGGGATCTTACCTATCAAATAATGTCAAAAACAAAACAGAGAAAATAGGATATCTCTTTTCCTGGAGAATTCAACACCCCCATGTTGGCTTTGGGTATGCTAAAGCCACCCAACCCTAGTTCATTAGTTCTACAGTGAAAATGGAGGAAAATCAGAGGAATGGCTACAACTGTGTCTTCCCCAGGTGGAAGAGAATCGAAGAGAGCTTCTGACAACCACTATGAAGCTAACACCCATGGTTACCGAAATTACAAATATGAAATAATTTCTAGGAAATCAAGTCACCCTCTAAAACTCTATTAACAAAATTAAACATACATGTGCATTTTTATTAACACTCTTAAGAGCAGACATTAAAAACTCTAGCTGGTTATACTGTGTTCTGCTTAAGAATAACAGGAAAAACAGCAACTTTCATTTTCTGGTCAAAGTTTATTTTTGCAATACCTATTATTTTCTACAAAATTCTAGCATTTTTTGCTTTCTACCACTATTCTACAGAAAAACTTTTCCCCCTTGGCTTTATATCTTTGCTTTTGATCTTGTTAATAATCCAGAAAATTCCAAGCTTGCAATTCTTTTCCCCCTGGTAAGGAATAATACACAGTCACTGAAAAAACCAAAAGCATTGTCAACACTTCCTCCATGGCACAGCTGCTGTAAGTGACGAGTGGGAAAAAAAGTATTTAGGAGAAAAATGTTGACTTCTGTCCAGAATAATTCTCAAAGTTATTGAAGACATGGTCAAAAACAGTAAGGCATTGGTAGAGCAAGAAGCACTAAGTACCTGTGATAAGGCACAGTGAATATACACAAACTATGTCTCAACACCTGGTCTCAAGACAGGCTGCCAATGACACTAGACAGGTGCACTCTGAACACCACGCATTGCATGAAGCAATAGACAAGTTCCATATTACACGCTTTTATTGTAAAAGATGAGACATAGTCACCAATCCCATCTCTAGGTATTTATCCAAAAGAACTGAAATCAGAATCCCAAAGATATATTTGCACTCTCATGTCCACTGTAGCATTATTCACAATCATCAAAATGTGGAAGTAACCTAAATATTCATTGACAGATGAATGGATAAACAAAATGTGGTATATATACACAGCAGAATATTATGCAGTCACAAAAAGAAAGGATATTCTGACACATGCTACAACATGAATGAACGTTGAAGACATTATGCAAGTAAAATAAGCCAGTCACAGAAGGACAAACACAGAATGATTCCACTCTTCTGAGGTATATAAAGTAGTCAAACTCCTAGAAGTCGTCTAGAATGATGATTGCCAGGAGCTGGGGAGAAGGGAAAATGGGAGTTGTTCAATGGATATAAAATTTCAGTCACAGAGGATGAAAAAGTTCTAGAAATCTGCTGTACAATATTATGCTTATAGTTAACAACACTGTACACTTAAAAAAATTTTGGAGTATAGATCTCATGTTTTATTTTGTTTTTTAACTACAATTTTTTAAAATATGAGGAAACAGGCTCAGGAATTCAGATTACACTGGCTTCAAAGTGTCTACATGCAAGAGAAGTATAAACAATAGAGATTAGCACATGCTAAGGTTTGAATGTATCCCCAAGATTTCATGTGTTAGAAATGTAATCCTCAAACTTATATGCCAACTGAACATGAGACCATCGGGAGGCAATTAGGATTCTATAAGGCCATCAGGGTGGGGGCCTTCATGATGGGACTGGCAGCTTTATAAGCAGAGGAAGACAGACCTGAGCTGAGACACACACTCCTGCTTTATCACTGTGATGCCTTCCACCAGGTTACGAAGCAGCAAGAAGGCCCTCACCAGAAGCCAAGCAGATGCCAGCACCATGCTCTTGGACTTCCCAGACTTCAGAACTGGCAATCAGTTATCGCAACAGAAACTGACTAAGAAAACTGGTACCAGGAATGGGTTCTTTGATATTACAGATACCTAAAAATGTAGAAGTAGGTTTAGAACTGAGTAACGAGTAGAGGCTGAAAGAATGTGTGAGAGCAGGCTAGAAAAAGCCTGTATTGCTATAAATGGAGCATGAAGGACAATCTTGGTGAGGTCTTAGAAGAAGAGGAGAGCTACAGGGAAAGTCTGAATCTTCTTAGAAATTACTTAAGTGGTCGTGACCAGAATACTGGTAGAAATATGGACAGTAAAGGCCATTCAGATGAGATCTCAGACGGAAATAAAGAACAAGGTATTGGCAACTGGAGTAAAAGGCCATTGTTCTTATAAAGTAGCAAAGACCTTGGCTGAATCGTGTCCACGTCCTAGGACTTTGGGGAATGCAGAACTCAAGAGTGATAAACTAAGATCGTTGCCAGAAGAAATACGAAATTCAGGCTGCTGCACAGTTATTTTTGATCAAATACAGTGAGATGCGAGAGCAAAGAATGACTTAAAGACAAAATTTATAATTCAAAGGGAAGCAGAGCATGAAAAATGTGGAAAATTTGTAGCCTGGCCATGTAAAAAGTGAAAAAAGTGTGTTTGAAAGAATAAACCAAGTGTGCTGCCCAGCAACTGTTTGCTAAGGACTTTAGTATAGACAGAAGAGATTATCTAGAGAATGGGAGAAAGACCCCAGGCGTTTCAGAGATCTTTGAGGCTGCCCCTCTTATGACAGGCCCAGAGCTCTAGCAGAGCAAAATAGTTTCAGGGGTCATGCCCAGCGTGCCTGACATGGGTGTGTTACCCAGGGCCACCTCAGGTCTCTGCTTTCTGCACCCTAGTGCAGTGCTCCTCGGCCACCCCAGCTGTGGTTCAAGCAATCTCAGGTGCGACTGAACCCACTGCTCTGGAAGGTATAGGTGGTAAATCTTGGCAGCATCCACCAGGCTCAGGATTCCCTGAGCCACCGTGGGGGACCCTCGAGGGACTGTTTAGAGAGAATCCCCACTAACAAGAAGGCCCTCACTAAATGCGGTCCCTAGACTTTGAAATTCCCTGCCTCTAGAACTGTAAGAAATAACTTTTTCTTTATAAATTACCCAGTTTCAGGTATTCAGTCATAGCAACAGAAAACAGACTTAAGACAGCACAGAATTAAGGACTAGAGTGCAAGGTAAGAGAAATGGAGAGGGAACGGAGAACCAAGGAAGGCTGTAGTCTAGGAAAGCATCAGAAGGAGGGCAAGTTAGGCCCAACCCTGAAGGATCAGGCTGAGACTGTGGGGATTCAATTCAAGTACTTGAGTAAGGATGCTGAGCTGGTCCAAGCCAAGAAGGCATGCTAGGGTACAGCTTTCAAAGTCTGGAGGTGTAATATTATGTACAACAAACTCCACACTTTCAACTCCTGCACTAAACACTGAAAGGTAAAATCTGAAGCAAAAATCAATGGAATTGGTCAGTGTATCCTAAGCCATTTATAGCCTAGCTCTCAGAATTGAAGTGTTCTCTGAATCACAGAAAAGACTTTGCTATATGACAAATAAGCAATATAAAAAATTTTAAGACACAGCCCTCCATCTAGGCCAGTCTGATCAGTAACAATGATCAGAAATAAGACCAGATAAATTGTATTACATTTCTAAAGAAATAAAAATATGATACTAAAGCCCAATGTAACTAACATCCCTAAAAAATTAGGTGTGCAAAATAAATGAATCCTTTAGATAATGAAACCTGTGTAAATAGAGGAAATCTATGTATGGACTGGGTATTTATTATTAGAGAATTATCCCTATTTTATCGTGTGATAATGGCACGGGGAGATCTTTATCAATCAGAGATACAGGCTGGGCACAGTGGCTCATGTCTGTAATCCTAGCACCGCAGGAAGCCAAGGTGGGAGGACGGCTTGAAGTCAGGAGTTCGAGACCAGCCTGAGCAAAAGTGAGAACCCGTCTCTACTAAAAATAGAATAATCATTCAGGCATGATGGCACGTGCCTGTAGTCCCACCTACTAGGGAGGCTGAGGCAGGAGGATCACTTGAGCCCAAGAGTTTGAGGTTGCTGTGAGCTAGGCTGACACTACAGCACTCTAGCCTGGGTGACAGAGCAAGACTCTTATCTCAAAAAACAAAAATCAGAGATACATACTGTTTATAAGGGAAGTTACATAATGTCTGGGATTTGCTTTAAATTGCTCCAAGGGGGGAATGGGAGAACATGGGTCAAAAGTTACAAAGTTGCAGTTATATAGAATGAGTAAGTCTAGAGAACTAAGGTACAACATGAAACAACATGAAGATTATAGTTAATAATATTGTATTATTTACTGGTAATTTGCCAAGAAAGTAGCTTTTAGGTACTCTTTCCACAGGAGGGAGGAAGGAAAGTAACTATATGAGATGATGGGCATGTTAATTTGCTTGACTGTAGTAATCACTTCACTACGTACATGTTAATCAGGATAAGTATAGTCATGATTCACTAAAGGACAGGGATAAGGCGTCACTGTGAGAACATCAGAGGATACAATTTACACAAACCCAGATGGTGTAGCCTACTACATATCTGTACCAAACATTGGAGGCAACAGTAACACAATGGTAAGCAGTTGTGTATCTAAACATAGTATGGTATTAAGGCCCCGGGCAGTGGCTCACACCTGTAATCCTAGCACTCTGGGAGGCTGAGGCACGCCAATCGCTCAAGGTCAGGAGTTCAAAACCAGCCTGAGCAAGAGTGAGACCCCATCTCTACTGTAAGTAGAAAGAAAGAAATTAATTGGCCAACTAAAGATGTATATAGTAAAAATGAGCCGGGCATGGTAGCAGATGCCTGTAGTCCCAGCTACTTGGAAGACAGAGACAGGAGGATTGTTTGAGTCCAGGGGTTCGCGGTTACATCCAGCTGTGATCATGCCACTGCACTCTAGCCTGGGCAACAGGGGAGAGAGCCTGTCTCAAAAAAAAAAAAAGGATTTTCAACATCCTATTAAATCCCTAAATCTCATTTATAAGTTGACTATAAGTAACCATTAATTGAATTTTGCCACCAAATAGAATTTAGTGCCCTCAAGTTCACGGTATTGGGTGAAGTATTACATGCAAAGTAATTCAGAAAGTATCTAAGAATCCTAAACTACAATACCTTATATTATATTATAGGCCATTTCAAAAACAATTTTTTTAAGGTTCTTCCTGTTCAAGCAGACAGCAGAGTCTAACCAATGAGAAAGGATTCATAATAAGAGCCACACTGATAATGCTTCCCAAGTGCAAGCGCTGTTCTAAATCACTTTATCCGCATGAGCCCATCTAAGCCTCTCAACAACTCCTTAGACATACTCTCAGGATCCTCATTTTATGGGCAGGAAGGATTTCCCTCGTTTTCTCAGCGTGTAAAAGGAATAAAAGCACATCTATACTCACTAACAGCCTCGACTTAAAACTAGTTCGACAAGTTCACCGATCTCTAAACTCTCATCCAAATAACTCTTCTTTCAAGTTGAAAACATACAAACGAATTTTACTCTCAAATCTGAAATTTGCAACACTGGGTTTGTAATATCACATAATGCTATTAACATTTTCATTAGCTGGCCAGGCACGGTGGTTCACGCCTGTAATCCTAGCACTCTGGGAGGCCAAGGTAGGAGGATGGCTTGAGGTCAGGAGTTCAACACCAGCCTGAACAAGAGCAAGACCCTGTCTCTACTAAAAGCAGAAAGAAATTAGTTGGATAACTAAAAATGCATAGAAAAAATTAGCCAGGCATGGTGGCACGTGCCTGTAGTCCCAGCTACTTGGGAGGCTGAGGCAGAAGGATCGCTTGAGCCCAGGAGTTTGAGGTTGCTGTGAGCTAGGCTGACGCCATGGCACTCTAGCCCAAGCAACAGAGTGAGACTCTGTCTCAAAAAAAAAAAAAAAAAAAAAAGCTTAAAAATATTTTTATTAGCTATCTGAAAAGCAGAGAAGAAACTACTTTCTCAAACGGATAAAACCATATACCTTCAAAGCAGCAAGCAATACAGGGTCAGTGCCCCCCACCATTGGACAGGTCTCCCCCCATTTTACTTTATACTGTTCTTTCTCCTCTCGTGGCCTTTCTGCCGCCTCCATGTGCCCCTCTGAGGGGAGTGGGGAATTTCAAAGCCGGATTACTGTAATACATATACCATAAGGAAAAAAATCAAATACCAAAATATCACACTTCTACTAAAAGTTTTTAAGTGTACCAAAAAGAGCAAATAGTTCTGCTGCCACAGTAAAGCCATCAAAAAGATGTGCAATAAAAAACGTATGTGCAACTTTAGCCATTTTCCCAACTGCCCCATAATTTGCAATGGAGGTAATACTTCAGAGCAGTCGGTGTTCCCTTTGTTCATTCTTTTCCATCCCTTTCTCAAGCTCAGCCCCCTCAAACCAACAATAAACAAGAATGTGTGCATTATTCAATCACATTGGTATTACGAGTCTGGAGTTTACTTATTTTGTTGTTGTTTTATTTTCAAAGTGGAGATAACTTCCTCTTTTCCCTAGATATAAAAATAATGCACATCCATCACGAAGAATTGAAATAGCACACAAAGATACAATCCTAACCAATGAGGTGAACATCGTTCCATGTATTTATGTACACATGTATGTACACACACAAACACACCTATGCAAAGACACTCCCACAATTTTATGTCAATGGGATCATATCACGCTTGCTGTTTTTATTATGGACAACTGTTCTCTTTTCCTCTCTTGACATTAACAAACTAGAGTATGTCCATATATGTTTTGCTTTGTAATCATGCACACATACATACATACGTTTTCATATATACCAACTTATATAGGAAGGTTTTTTGTTGTTTTCTACAATAGTGGAATCATATTGCATCTTATTTTTCTCATTCACTGGTATCTCATGGAAATCTCTCCCAGACATCTGGTAAGGCTCTAATTCATTCCATTGAATGGCCATATAATATTCTGTAGAGTAATATATTTTAATTTTTCAGCCATTCCCTGATTAATGACCATTTACCACGTTTCCAATTCTTGGCAGCTACAAACAATACTGCAATAAACATTCTTGCACACATGTCTTTACAAATTAGCACTTTTATTTTTATGGAATAGATTCCTAAGAGTAGGATTCTGAGGTGAAGGGGAATATGCATTTTTAATTTTAATAGATATTGCCAGATTGCCTTCTGAAACAGGTTGGAACGCTTTACAACTCCACCAGCAATGGATGGGAGCACATTTCACCCCACATCCCTGCTGGCAACAGGTATCATAGCTCTCCCTAATTGTTTTTGCCAGTTTAATGGATAAAAAGCAATATTTCATTATCCATTTGCATTTCTCTGAGTCTGGGCCATTGAATACACTGTGCAAAGGATGTTGGGGCGGAAATCTAGCCCACAAATGGCTTGCAAAACCAAACATCCTGACTGCTTAGGGCAGAGGAAGGGGCCCTGACCTTTCCCAGTTTATAGGTAGGTGCCGACAGTGGTTCTGTCCTGGTCACCAAGAAATCTGAGCATTCTTTTTATGGCTGTTGGATATTTGGATCTGTTCTTCTGTGAATCTTTTCTTCAAATCTGTTGCCCATTTTTCCATTGGAATGTAATAGAAACATTTATATTTGCATTATTTAGTATTTCTCTTGCCAATTTATAAGATTAACTTGATAGAAATTAACTCTAACTACCATCTGCATAACAGATAATAGCATTTGTCCATTAACTTTGTTTATGGTATCATTTATAAGACAAAAATTTTTTTTTAAATTTCTAGTCAAATATTTTTATCTTTTCTTTTCTAACTTTTGGCATCCAGTCTTGGTTAAAAACATCTCCTTGATCCCTAAAAAATGCAAGTAGTCTCCTAAATTATCTTATAAAATATTTATTTTATTTTTACATTTATCTTACTTTCCCATCTGGAATTTATCTGTGTACATAAAGTAAGATAAATGTCCAAATTTACCTTCTTTCAGCAGGATAACCAGTTGAACCAATATCATTTAAAAAGTAGTCTATCTTTTATTTATCAAATGCAAATACCTTCTTTATTATATATTAACCTCTTGTGTACAAATTCTGGATTCTCAATTCTGTTTCACTGTTCTACCTAATAATTCCTATATCAATAAGTTCTGATATTTGACATTCTTTTTTTCCATGGTATCTCAGTTATCCTTTATGTAAAATTTAAGATTATTTTATCTAAGTTAGAAAAACTCTATGAGCACTCTAAGTGGAATTGCATTAAACATACACAGGGTGTCCCAAAAGTCACCATACATTTCCTCAAGGAAAAATTTTGTAAAATTCTGTGATGAATATTTTGTAAATAAAGGTACATTTAGCTACAATTTCCCATTTTCCCTATGTATGGTAACTTTTGGGACACCCTGTATTATGTTGTGGAGAATTGACATTTTAAATATTGTCTCCATATCCTAGAACATTGTATGCCTTTGCATTTATTCAGATTTTTGTTTGTGTTTTATTATATTTTATAGTTTTCTTTCTATATGCCCTGTGTCTTATTAAATATATATCTTAGTAGTTCACTAGTTTTGTTGCTATTGCAAATGCAACAACATTTTGCAATATTTTTTCCCATTTCCACATTTAGTAGGGAAAGTTCTTGGTCTTTATACTTATATCAAATCTATTCCTATTATAAAATTGTTATTAATTCTGATAACTTTTTTAGATTGGAGTCTCTTGAGTTTTCTAGGTACTTAATCATATCATCAGGAAAAAAGGATAGCTTTTTTTCTTATTTTCTAATTTGCCAGTCAAATTATAATGGTGATATTAATGGAAATTGTTTTCATGTTTGATTGTGTAGGATAAAATATTTGCTGTTAGTAAATTTTGACATTTTTAAGTTGTCTCATGCTATTACTATTTTCTTAGTGTTTTTGTTAGGAATGAGATGAATTTTATCAATTGCCTTTTTAGCATCTATTAAAATGATCACATGGCTTTCATCCATTATTCAAATCATACATTTTTTTTTCATTTTACTAACAGCAAGTTCATTACACAAATCATAGATTTCATTAAGAAATGTCCTGATATTGAATCACCTCAACAAAGCCTTCTGATGTTATATCAGGGTTTGTTTATATATATTGGTAGGCTCTTTTCACTAGATTCCATTTGCTGGCATTTTATATAAAATTTCTGCAGATATGTATTCATAAGTGAGATTAGTCTACAATTCTTCCTTTTTTTGTACTACTTTTACTGGACTTTGGTTGTAAAGTTACACTGGCTTTGTAAAATGAATTGGATGGTTTTCATTTTTTCCTGTAGCTTGGAATATTATGAATAACTTCAGAATCATCCATTCTTTAACAGCTAAATAAAATTCATCTCTAGGCAGGCACAGTGGCTCACACCTGTAATCCTAGCACTTTGGGAGGCTGAGGCAGGAGGATCACTTGAGGCCAGGAGTTCTTGAGACCAGCCTGGACAATAGCAAGATCTCATCTCTACAAAGAAAAAAAAAGAAAAGAAAGAAAAATTCATCTCTGAATCTACCGGGCCCCGTTTTTCTGTAATGATAGATTTTGAAACACTTTTTCAATTTCTTCTTTGTTAAGTAACCTATTCTGGTTTTTCATTTCTTCTTTACATTTGATAGTTTGTACTTTGATAGAAATAATTTCTTTTCTCTATGACTTAAAATTTGCTGCTAGAGAGTTGTATGTTGCAGTTGTTCAAAATTCTTTTCAGCTTTTTCTGTTTTGCACGATGGTTATGTCTCCCTTCTCGTTCCTAAACTTGCTTGTTTTTGCTCTTTCTCTTTTTCCTTTCAAGCCCCTCAAAACAAACATATACAAGAAATGGATGTAAGTCATATTCAATACTGTGTTTTCCTAAAAATAACTTACAAGATACATAGTGTGAAATTTGAAAGGTAAAAATGATATGCAGTGAAAAATAATTCTCTTTCTACTTCAACCCCCAGCCAGCCAGTACCACTCCCAAGACACAACCACTGTAGAGACATTCTTTTTCTCACTTCTTGAGATGAATGTTTACCCCATTAATTTTCACTCTTTCATTTTTAATGTATGCCTTTAAGTATAACTTTTCCTCTAAGAACTGCTTTAGCTGCATCCCAGCATTTTAATAAGTTGGACTTTTAAAATTATTAATTCAGTTTTTTTCTAATTTCCATTATGATTTCTTTCTTGATCCACAGGTTATTTAGAAACATACTTCTTCAATTAAGTCGTAGATTATATTATTTTTCTCAATAATTCACTCTCTCCTAACCTGTAGTAGGATTATACATTGTCTACCCCATTGACTTTGGATTTGGCCATGTGGCTTTCTTGGGCCAATGCACTGTGAGCAGGTGTATGCCATACTGGAGCAGAGCCTTATGTTTGATTGTGGGGGTTAGCTAAGCCTTTTGCACTCCTGTGCCTTCTGTCATGAGAAAGGTATGTTCTACATACCTTTCTCACATACCCACATGATGTTTCCTCTTTCAGCCTGGGACCCAAAATTAAAAGACACAGAAATCAGACCTGAAGCTAACCTGTAGCTGGGAACAGAGAGGCAACAATGGCATTATTAACATGAAGGAGAAATAAATATGTAAGTCTAAGAGAGTCTGAGCTTGTTTATTTGTAGGATAACCTACCTCAGGAGTGAGGAACCTGTGGCCTTAAGGTCATATGTGCCCTTCTAGGTCCTTTGGTGTGGCCCATTGACTGAATCCAAATTTTACAGTAAGAACAAATTTGAGATTATTTTCATTCTGCCTGTAAAAATGTGCTTTAGAATTCCCTCTGCTCAGTTTGCTAGTAGTAAACTCTCAGTTTTTGTTTGTAAAAAAAAAAAAATCTTTATTTTACTGTAATTTTTTTGTCTAAATAATTTTATAACTTTGAAATAATTTTAAGCACAAAGAAAGTTGCAAGACTAGAACAAAGAACCTCTTGTTTTCCTGAAGGATTTGGAAATAAGTTGCCAATGTGATACTCCATATCACCCTTGAATACTTTCGTCTTTAATTCTTATAAACAAGGACATCCTCCTACATAACCAAAATACAAACCTCAAAATCAGGAAATTAACATTATACATTATTACCATCTAATCTAGAGAACCATTCAAGTTTTGTAAATTTTTCCAATAATACCCTCTAGAAAACAAAAAGATCCAATCAGATGACATGTTGCATTGTTATTCTCCTTCAATCTGGAATATTCCCTCAGACTTCCCTTGTCATTCACGGCCTTGAAATTTTTGAAGATTATAGAACAGTTACTTTGTGGAATGTCCCTTGATATGGATGTGTCTGATGTTTCTCATGGTTAGATTCAGGTCATGTGTTTTGGGCAGAAAAACCACAAAAGTGGCACTGTGTTCTCAATCAGATGGTACCCAATCTAGATTTGGGTCATTACTGGTGATATTAACTTTGATCACTTGATTAAGGTGGTATCTGTTAGCTTTCTCCCCTACACAGTACCTCTTTTTTCCTTTGTAATTAATAAGTATTTTCAGGGGATATTTTGAAATTATGTGTATATTCTTACCTCATCAAACTTTGGCCCTCTAGACTCAATATCCATTGACATTTCTTTGCTGAATTAATTATTACTATGATGGTTGCCAACTAGTGGTTTTCTAACACCATCATCCCTTCTCCATTTTATTCCTTGACATTCTACTATGAGAAAAAGTTTTCTCCTCTCATTTATTTATTCATTTAGTTATTAATAGCTATATATGTGTGGACTCAATGATTCCTACTTACTCAATGAGTTGTAATCCATTACCATCATCACTCATTTTGATGCTCAAATAGTCCCAGATTTGGCCAGTAGTAGCCCCTTCATATTGGATATTCCAGACTCATCATAGACTACCTCTACCCTAAGCCTGAAAACAGCCAGCTCTCAAATAATAACAATAACAACAACAACAAACCTGGTTCCTCTTAGTAGAAAATAGTATTTAGAGGCAGAACATGGTGGCTCATGCCTGTAATCCTAGCACTCTGGGAGGTTAAGGCAGGAGGATCGCTTGAGGTCAGGAGTTTGAGACCAGCGTTAGCAAGAGTGAAACCCGTCTCTACTAAAAATAGAAAGAAATTAGCCAGACAATTAAAAATAGAAAAAATTAGCCAGGCATGGTGGCGCACACCTGTAGTCCCAGCTACTCGGGAGGCTGAGGCAGGAGGATTGCTGGAGCCCAGGAGTTTGAGGTTGCTGTGAGCTAGGCTGATGCCATGGCACTCTAGCCCGGGCAACAGAGCAAGACTCTGTCTCAAAAAAAAAGAAAGAAAGAAAGAAAGAAAAGAAAATAGTATTTAGGAACTAAGATCTGAACACTTACTGCCTTTGGAGTGTGGCTGCTCCTAAGCCCCTTGGTGGCCACAGGTAGGGAACATGTGCAAATATATACGCACACATTTACATCTGTGTCTGTCCATGGTTTCACTTTTGCGTTTCGATTCCAATCTAGTTTTCTATCTTTCAACATTTATCGCTCCCTTCTCCAACAATGAGAATCCCATCTCCCATTATTCTCAATATATTTCCTTTTTGGATCATGTTATGGGCTGAATTTTGTCCTCCAAAATTTCAGGGAACTTAGCCGGTGGCATGGTGGCTCACACCTGTAATCCTAGCACTCTGGGAGGCCTAGGCAGGGGGATCACCTGAGGTCAGGAGTTGAAGACCAGCCTAAGCAAGAGCGAGACCCCGTCTCTACTAAAAATAGAAAAAATTAGCAGGGCATAGAGGTGCACGCCTATAGTCCCAGCTACTCGGGAGGCTGAGGCAGGAGCATTGCTCAAGCCCAGTGGTTTGAGATTGCTGTGAGCTAGGCTGACACCACAGCACTCTAGCGTGGGCGTGGGTGACAGAGCAAGATTCTGTCTCAAAAAAAAAAAATTCAGGGAACTCCTAGTTGTCCCCCATATCTCAGAATGTGACTGTATTTGGAAATAGGGCCTTTGAAGAGGTGATTAAGTTAAAAAGAAGTGATTAGGCTGGGCCCTAATCCAATTTGACTGGTATCCTTATAAGAAGCGGAAATTTGGACACAGAGAGACACCAGGGTTGCCTGCACACAGAAGGCCATCTACAAGCCAGGGAGAGAGTCCTCAGAAGCAATTAAACCTGCCAACACCTTGCTCTTGGACTTCTAACCTCCCAAACTGTGAGAAAATAAATTCCTCTGATCTAAAGCCACCCAGCTGTGGTGTTTTGTTATGGCAGTCCTACCAAACTAACACAGATCTATGGAGACAAAAGCAACCTCACCTAAAACCAGCACCTGCAAATGTTTTGTGGTAATCCAGCCTACCTGGAGCAAGTTTTGAGAAGCACCTATTTCTGTCACAGGTTCTATTTAAATTCAGTATTTTCTGTCAATCAATTGTCTGTGCACAATCCCAGTGTGTTTGCAGAGATTGGTTTGGTCTTATGTTTAAGATTTTGTCACAACTTATATTCTGTGCATGTTGCACTCTGATGGACCCTGTTCATTCTGACGATCTCGCTGTTGGCTCAGCCAATCCGCAGCACCTGCAATGCTTATTTACTGAGCACCAGAAAGTGCGATGTCTGACAAGGAAACCAGCTCAGAGTTTAGCTAGTTCCTTAACAGGGGATGGCTCAAATTGCTACCCCCTTAGGAAGTGTGCTTTAAATTGCATGACCATACTGCCTTAACTTATTCAAAATTTCAGAAACCTGAAAAATGACCCTAAATCATAGACCCCAAATCCTTTATCTCATCCATTTTTATTCCTCTTGGAATTTATGTCCTGACTTCACAAGTCTAAGAATGATTGCCCTGGCTGCCTGCACTGCACGATCTGCTGGGGCCTGGAAGCCCCAGCTGTGCTTTCTCTGCCTCTGACACCTCCCCTGGCAATAAAGAGAATTCCATCAGGGCTTCCCTAATGACTCCTGCAGCAACGGGCAGCAGTGCAGCTCATTAATAGTGGCACCAGCACTATGAGGCTAGTGGGAATGAATGTTTATTTGGTTCCAGAAAATAAGCCAACCCTACCATTAGACACTGTCCACAGAAGTGCAGTGAGAAGAGGCCATTTAAAGAAAGAGAAGCTTATTTTGCTCAAACCTCCACTGTAAGATGAGGTGGTTAAAGCTTCAGTTATACGAACACACATGGCTGCATCTCAGCCTTGTTTGAAGGAGCTGCCTCATTAGGGGGAAGAGAAATTGAGGCACGTAATTGTTTCAAATCTCACTGCCTCTCTGGTTTCTTCTGTATTTGAATTTCTGTTTACCACTGATAGGAGGAATGCCTGTAAGGGACATGAGGAAGGGAATGGGGAAGACTTCAGCTTCACTTTAGCCCTAGGAAACTACAGAAGCATTTGAAGCCAACTGAAGCCAACTGAATTCATGAATCAAGAATCCAGTGTATACTTTGTGCCTCGGGAGGCTTTTTAAAAATCCGATGGGAATGTTGTTCCTGGCCCCAGGAAAGGGCATAGGGACTGGGATGAGCCTTTCTGATGTGTTTTTCTTGGGGTGGGGGGAAATGGGGGTCACATATGTATAAAATCAGGTAAACCAAGAAGGCTAAAGAACCTCTTCAGCCCCAAATTGTGCCTCCCCGACTCCATGACCCCCCATCTCTCCAATGAGTCAACACTGATGGACTACATGCTTTTGTAACAGAGGGAACAGCCCTAAAAAGGGTAAAATGTTTTACAAGTTGTCTCTTTAAAACCGCCCCCCACACTCTTTTTTGGAATTAAGCCCTGCATTCTTGCCAGTAATCAAAGGACAGTAATCAGAGCAGCAGGGGAGTGTCCTTTGTTCTTTGTACTAAAGGAGATGGCTCAATGGAATTGTCCAGGCAGAGGTCAGGAGATCATCTTCAGCAGAGATGCTAGAGTTAAACAGCAATGGCCTGAAGCTGAAAACTCCCTTTAGAAGGGAGCCTTTTTGTTTTTTTTTGTTTTTTTTTTTTTTTTGAGACAGAATCTCACTCTGTTGCCCAGGCTGTAGAGTGCCGTGGCATCATCCTAGCTCACAGCAACCTCAAACTCCTGGGCTCAAGCGATCCTTCTGCCTCAGCCTCCCAAGTAGCTGGCACTAC
>CAUYRT010038134.1:0-28217 GCA_963574885.1 Lepilemur ruficaudatus | reverse complement strand
CCTGAGCAAGAGCGAGACCCCCATCTCTACTATAGATAGAAAGAAATTAATTGGACAACTAAAAATATATGTAAAAAATTAGCCGGGCATGGTGGCACATGCCTGTAGTCCCAGCTACTTGGGAGGTTGAGGCAGAAGGATTGCTTGAGCCCAGGAGCTTGAGGTTGCTGTGAGTTAGGCTGATGCCACGGCACTCTACAGCCCGGGCAACAGAGTGAGACTCTGTCTCAAAAAAAAAAAAAAAAAAAAGAAGGTGAGAGATAAACTGTGGGAGGAGGGAGGAACCATCTAAGCAAGCCTAAAAACTGTCACTACAGATAAAAGAAAAAGCATTTTATTCAGGAAGTTTAGGAACAAATGTTTTTTCCACATTTTTGAAAATTTAACATATTAATCTAAACAAATAATAAGATGGCAAATGGGTTCTGCCATGTAAGCAATTTCCCATCAATGTTTGGTAACTATTTGGGGCTCCCACCTAAAGAAAGATTCTATTAATAATTCCACATCTGTGTTTAGGAGTGAAATACATACATGTATATACACACAGACACATAATTGTATATTACATATGCTACTATATGCATTATAGTACATAATGTATATTTTTAATATGTCCTGGTGTCAGGACATATTCTGTGTATCTGCCTATTCTGAACAAATATAAACATATATAAAACTATGTCCATAAAGTAAATGGAATAATTCATTGTTTTCCTTGCATAAAGGATATTCAAATGCAATTTCCAAGAATATTGTAAAGAGAGAAACCTCACTTAAATAAGAGAATTTTAGAATTGATGCTGAGAGTAAACAGATCCACCTATATTTTGCTATCTACATACAGGGATAACCAATCATTACTCATCATAATCCCCAAAATAAAAGCCTCCACCCCCCCATTGTATAAAACCATGGATTAAGTTAGTCTAACTAGAAAAAATTATTAAAGATCTGTTTAAAGATTATGGAACATGGAGCCAAGGGATACAAATTTGAATCCTCATGAGGCTACTATCTAGCTGGGCATCTGTGAGACTACCACCGGTGTTCATGGCCCCTCAGTCTTTTCATCTGTTAAATGGAAGGCTAAGGTGTCTTTTCCAGCTCTGATGTTCTTATTCTACTTTGTGGATTATGAAGTTATCAGTCATAGAGAACAGATATAACTATGTTCTGTCTCTCTTTCTCTTTTCTCTAACTTTTCTGTTTCACATTGCTGCCTTTACTGTTCAGCTGCAGATCATGTGAGCTATGATAAATTATTGGAACTATTGAGGAAAAAAGCAGAAATCCTAAAAAGTTCAGATAGTACTAAGGTATACTGAAACCTTTCCAAGGGTAATAGGATATCCATCAGATGTACGATGTTCTGGCTAGTTTGATACAGCCATCTGCATTACATCATACACCTCACATAAGTAGAATGGTATGAGAATGGGTGAGAAATAGAAAGAAACAAACAAAAATATAGTTTCTTGGTTACACATCCTATATTTGAGGGAGAACCATTTTCTAATAAGCCTCAATACCCTGCAAGCATTTTAAAAAATGACGACCACTAACATTGTTCTACTCCTAATAAAATTAAAGTACATAAAGATTTACTTTAGAAGTCCTGCTGAGTACTGTATTGCCACAAGGACCACCTACACAGCACGGTCTCTTGGATGAAAAGGAATATTTTGAATATCTTTAAAGTGCTTCTTGACCACTTGAAACACAGTGTGTATGCTCCCTGAAATCTACCAACTCTCTCTGTCAGTACAAACTAAAATCTGCTGTCCTTGAGATCTTAGTTGATAAGACTCTGATAACGGCAAGATTTGAGATTCTAGAATGTCTAATAAAGAGACGCTGTTGACACATGAGAAAGTGTTCCACTTGGCACTGCCCAGGAGTGTCCAGAGAGGGCCCCAAGGCAGTGTTTGCTGCGTGGGTGAGCGGCAACCCTTTCATCAACCCGTCTGCTATACTCCCAGCTGGTGCCCGGCACTTGGTGGATTCTCAGGAACTCTGTTAAAATACTGAATTAGGATTTACTATGAATCCACCCACTGTTTCCTGACCTCCCATCAGCTTCTAGGAAGCAGAAAAAATGGTATGAGGAAGCAATCTAGAAGCAAGAAATGTGAGGGATGCTCTGGGCTGACTAACTGGTCTAGGTCTTCTAGGATTCGTAGCAAGCACCCCTGGAGGGACGTGGAAGAAGGAAAAGCTAGAAAGATACACGGGACCATAGGGAGAACTCTGCTGATGGGTACCTGCTTTTTCACCCAAATAGCTACCTATGGGAATTCAAAACTATTTTGGGAATGTCTTTTTTTTTCCTTACACCCAAATATTCTATAAAGTGTGATAGATTTTGTACTCATATTACTTCTCAAAAAGGTCACCTCCTATCTATACCCAGTGGAATCTGGTCCCTCCTTCTCGAAGACCAAACTCTCCCATACATCTCATACAATGCAACCTGATTAATCTTCTTGAATTTCATTTTAAATCCTCCTACACTCAAAACTGTCAATAGCTCCCCATGGTCTGTTGACAGTTTCTTTTTGCTAAAGCCCACTGTCCTGTGTCCCTCTGAACTTTACAGTACTGTATAATGTTTAAAGGTCTCTCATAAAACATACTGATTTTTATATCACATACCCTAGATATTGGATTGCTTTATGTCACTGGCTAGATCTTACTTATCTGTCTGTCTGCTCCAGGCTAACACAGCAAGTGGTAGCCCTCCATGTTTGAGGAATGAATGAATAAATGACGAATGAACAGGATGACAAAGTATACTTGTGCTAAATATCTCCTCTCTCCTCTGAACACCAGGGTTGCAAACTAGAAACTAACAGGCTAAGTCCTTCCAAAAATGTTTAATTTGGCCTGCTAAGAAGTGTGTTAAAATTTGAACTTGAGTGACTCCAGAGGGGTATTCAAATGCTTCTGTTGACTATAGGCCTTTCCCTCTCTACTGCCTGCCCTGTTTCACTCATTTACTCTCCTCTATATATTTGATTCTGCAATCCCCGAATTCAAGTGTATACAAATTTTAATCACAATAATAACTAACTTTTATTAAGTATCAACTTTGTGCCAGAAGGCACTTTGCAAACTCCACCCCATTTCACACACTCTCATGCCCAACAGCAAACACCTGCTGTTGTGCATTTTCCAGCTCAGTGGTGTTAGAGTTACCCCCACCTAAACAGTAGGAAATACACAAAATAGAGAAACTCCCCCCGCACACTGTGCTTTGCACACAGAACGAACTGAAAGTATTGTTATTGGCTGCTTAAAGGAAAGGCACCACGCCTTCTGTAAGTCCAGAAAAGACTGAGGAAAGTGGAGTCTCAGACTCAGGGACACTCTCCCACACCCCTCTCCCAGCCTCCTTGGAAGAAGAGAAGTCGAGTTGGCCCAATCTGTCTTCCTAATACTTAAGAGGCTCCAAATAAAAAAATCCCATCTTCTTCCAGAGCACTGAAAAGCTTAGTAGGGGAACAGAGTAGGACCAACAGGAAGAAATAAGACATTCCTCCTAAATACCAGCCCCAGTTGGTTGCTTTAGGCAATATCCCTGAAGACTTGACCCAAAGAAGTCATTTGTCTTAGCTCAGACTCTCCTCCAAGCTTTTTATGATGCTAATAAATGAGGTAAAGTCTAAGGTTTTGCCGTTAAAAATACATATCTCAGAGTTTTCTTTATCTTTCCTCCATTCCCGGTGAATCACTCACAGTCTTCTCACAGCCTTTGCTCAAAGGCACTTAATCTTCTCACCTAATGACACCGTCTACAGAAAGAAGCCGCAGTGTCTCCATTCACCAATAGCCAGATCAATCAAGTGTCTCTAAGAAAATGAAGTCATACCACGCTGGTTTTTCACTTTACTGAGGGGTGTCATTAAGACTTCGAGACTCTTAACTGCCGAAGGGCTCTGATGGCTTGTGATTAATTAGACAGCTCTTTCCCGGAGACTCCCTCTGCCTCTGCTGTCAAATCTGCTCACCCCAATGTGGAGACTCCAGGGCTCCTCAGACCCCGTGGCAACCAGCTTGAATGAGATTCAGGAACCTCCTCCACATCCACTGCTCTGATCTGGAAAAAAGAAATCGAAGCTCCTACCCTGTCTATTGAGAACTGAGCCAGCAGATGGTACAGCCACCTGTAACCTTAGCACATGTGTCTGTCCTTCCCGTGATTCTGCACTGTCGGTCTCCTGAGGACCAGGATTTTGTCTTCCAACTTGGCTGTAAATCAGCAGTGTTCTCTTTGAAGTGGAAGAAAAGAGTAAAGAGAGGAAACATTGTATAACAATGAAATGGTGAATCAATCCAAATGTTCACTGGCTTTCTGTTATCTGCAAAGATTCTCTCATCCCAAGCTGTGGCTGGGAGGGGAACAGGACTGGAAGACCTGGGTAGACAAGGGGTCTGGGCAGCACCAAACTGGAAGGATGTCCAGGGAAATAAAAAATCATAGTGTACGCATCTTCCCTAAATAGGAGTGTTGGGTCAAATCCATGAACACATTTCCCAGTGCACTTTCTCTTTCTCTTTGGGCCTCAGTTTCTTCATCTGTAAAATGACTCTGTAGAATTCCACAGTTCTAGGAAGCCATGCTCCTTCCCCATCACAAACAACGAGATCACATTTATCAAGATCGTCCTTTGAAACCTGAAGCATTATGAGGATTCTTGCTTCATAAGCTGATGCTCTAAGAGTCCTTTTTCCTTTCTCATTCCAATTACAAAGTTCTGTTCTAAGAGTGTCTGAAGCCAGGAGATTTCTTTTGACCAAGGAAAGGGATCACACTTTTGATCACACATCGAAGCCAAACAAACAAACAAAAAAAAGCAATTTGGGAATCACCTCCATAATAAATCTGGGCATTTCAGAACAGGCAGATGTTTCACTACAAGATGAATTAAGAAAAAAACACAGAGGTATCAGGTGAACCAGGTGGATCTCTACCCACAATTTGTTGCCAAAAGAAAATTCAAATATTTCCTCTAATCTACAAAACTGGGGTAACCAATGAGTGGCAGATCAAAGGGTCAAAAACCTTTCAAAGGAGAATCTCCCTTCTAAATTTCACTGTGCATCTACTGAGCACACATCACCTCTGACTTCATATCCCATTTGGGGATTTACTTTTTTCCAGTGGGAACAGAGATGCCTGTCACATGCTGAAGATGCAAAGAGCTTTTATCCCATTCAATCCACATGAAAATCATGTGGATTCCTTAATATAAGTATCGATGCCTCCATTTGACCAGTGTGAAAAACTGAGCTCAGACAGTAAAGTGGCTTGGCCAAGGTCCCGTGGTCAGTTAGGGACATAGCTGGCACTAGCATCCACGTCTGATGTCACACCTCATTCCATGGTCTTTATGCTCTGCTACTTTCCTTGGATTTTGATGTAAATTAGCATACACTTCTTCAATCATCAGTAGATCAAAGCTTCTGCCTTTACAGCTGCCAATGTGTGCACTTATCTATATTTAAATATAAGCAATTGAAAAGTGAACAATACTCGCCCTTCCATTCTTAATATGAGGTTCTTTAATCTGTTACTTTTTTCTCTGTTAAAAGAATTCTCTTTAATCAAGGATAAAGGCTCAAGCTCTGTGTGCATGTTGTAGGTCCCTTCACAAGATTGGTCTTTGCAATTGAATATTTCCATTTTAATGCTCCATCAATTCAATCAAAATGTTAATATTCTGATTACAAAGTATCGCTCTATGCATTACTAACGCGTTTCTTTCCCACCTCTTTCCCCCCAGCAAAGCACTGAGCTGCAGTTCAGAAATAGGCAGGACATTTTGATTTAAAGAGGACAATTGCATACCACAATGCTCAGTAACTGATCAGCAGAAATATTTTGGAAGATTAAACTACAATCTATATGCACTCACTCATAGTTGTACCCTTTGTGTTGTGCACGCAGCTATCACACAGCTGCTAAACCTCTGTGTGTTTGTAATGATCAGAGGGACCAGGAAACTAGCAGCTGTCCTTTTAAACCTCCATTAAATATGGGTTTAGTGATGTTATCAAGAAGCATAACTCTTTTTTCATACTTTGTTGCATAAATGATGCTGAAGTTGGAGCAAATAAATAATCATGGTTTCAACTTGAAGGCATTATCTCTCAGACTTCAGAGATTATATATTTTAACAAGTCAGATACGCAGAACCATCTCAAGAATTTTGAAATATTAATGCCTTCTCCCCTAGATGTAGGGAGACAAACATGTGGTTCTGCAATCCAATTGTGACTCACATTGTGACATTCTCGCTACAAAATGGATAGCCCGTGAGGCAGATCAGCTCAGTAATGACCCCATCGATACATGCTGCCTCTGTGCTTATCTTCATTGTAATATTACAGCGCAAAGGAGGGGGCTGGGCTGGGGGAAAGCAGGATTTCTAATGGGGCTGGAGAATGTGCTTGAAACATTCTGCAAGAATGTCTTCTCCCCATGGGGGTGGGATGGAGGGTGGACCTACTGGAGGTAGCAACCTATGGGACAAGGTGTTAGAGGTACCCAGAGAAGCCCCTAACTAGAAATCCTTCTCCCATCTGTTTTGACAATTCTTTTAACAAAAAGCAAACACTTTAAATTCCATAATTAGTCATCAGAGACATGCTGAAAGGCAGAACACAGTGGCAAACTCAATCACACTTGAACATCAATACTGGCTAGCAGATTTTGACAGAGGAAAGGAAAGCAGAAAGCACAGAGCACCCAGACAGAAAGGAGAGAGGTCCACGGAGGAAAGGACTGTTCAGGGAATGGGAAGACAGAGGAGAGATGATAAACTTTTCTGCTGATACTTGTTCTCTGTATTGTTATATGGAAAAGATAATTATGGCCTTTGTTGTTAAATATCAAAGGTCTTTTACAAGTCCTGTCACATTTTATTTCAGTCATTGGTTCATTTATGCCACACATGTCATTAAGTATCTAATAATGAGATTTAGCCATAAGGAATATAAGGGAAAGATAATGTAGGCTTGCTGGCCTCCTGGAACTTAAAACCTGGCTGGGGAGGTGTTGTATACTGATTTCAAAGTATAGACAATAGTATGAGGAAGTGATTGCAGGTGGCTTGGGTCCTGGGGAAAAGGACGAGAGCTGTGAAATCCTTATCAGAGCCAAGGTGTTGTTCAGATGCACCACCAACACCACCTGCACCCTGAGAATGAGGTGACTGGTGAATTTCACTGGACTTCAACGCCCCTCTTTTAGATATTTCCACCCCTTGGCTCCACCCAGGGCCTCTGTATAGTGTCCTGCAGGTTTGGGCACCCCACCAAGGGGGAGAGTGGGTCTGAAACCCAGTTTGTGCTCTGTTAGGCAAGCTGTGACCATGGCTCAGGGTAGCAACCGCCCAAAGGAAAAGATGCTTTTGCCAAATCCAGTGCAGACTCCATCTGCTCATCGACTGGCCATGCCTAAGCAGAGCAGGTGTCCATGTCTAGCTTGCACAAAGGCAGTCCATAGGCTACTGGTGCCTCACCCTGCAATCTTGTTCATTAGCAATGTCGCACTCAGAATAATAGCCCCCAAAGATGTCCACAGCCTAATCCTCCTCAGGGCCTGCAAATATGTTACCTGCACCAGAGACTTAGCAGGTGGTTGAGAGGACAGATATTGAGATAGGAGATTATCCTGAGTTATCCAGGTGGGCCCAACCTAAGTACACAAGTTCATAAAAGAAGAAAATTCTGCCCTGCCACAGTAGGTCAGAGAGATGTAAGGTAAGAAGGACTTGACCAACCATTGCTGTCTTTGAAGATGGAGGAAGGATCCACAAGCCCAGAGATACAAGCAGCTTCTAGAGGCTGGAAAAAGCAAGGAAACAGATTCCCCCTTAGAGCCTCCAGAAAGAAATGCAGCCTGTTGTCACCTTGATTTTAGCCCAGTGAGACTGGTATTGGACATGTAATCTACAAAACTACAAAATAATAAACTTGTGATGTTTTAAGCTGCTACATTTATGGTAATTTGTTAGGGCTTTAATAAAAAACTAAAATATGTATGATCCATTATATATAGCCTGTCCATCCTAAAAGTACTCCAAAATTGAATCCTAACTTGTATCAAGTCTCAGGAAGAATGTTTCCTAGTCTTTTTTAACACAAATATGACCTTCAGAACCATCAACTTTACTAACAGACTGATTGAGTAGGTTAGGGCTTCCCAGAGGTTCCTAGATGTTTGTCACAGCTTCTGTGTGAGCTCTTGAAAAGCATTCATCAGGACACTGCAGGCGGGGGTCAATGGTGGCATCCATGATCCACGTCCAAGCACATCCAACAGGTCGTGCAAATCCTTCTAACTCTCTGTATCTAAACCCTCCATACTTGGACTATAGAGTCCATTCCACGAAGACTGAAACATTACTAATAAAGGTATAATTTTATGTTTCACCTTCAAAACTACATACTTTATTAATTTCTCACACAAGTATTAAATCACATTATTTAATAAGCCTTCGTAAAAATCACCTAAATAGCCACATAGTATTTCATAATGTAAAATAAATTATTTAACCCTTCTCCTAATTGAGACATTTCTTTTTTCTATAGATATCTTTTCACAAATAATACATATACCTGTACACATACATACACACTCTTATAATTAAATACAAGAAACATAGAGGGCAATAGGTCAAATTCTTTGCAGGTTTTGAGTAAGCATTCTTGAACATCAAGTACCTTTCCTAACAAGGCAAGCCCTTTGCACAAAATGCTCATATACTAGAATTGTCTACACCCCATCCCCACCACCTTCCTCTCCTATCACAGCACCTTTTTATTCCTTTCACAGCATCTATAACCAGCTATAATTATGTTGCTTATTAATTTATCTGATTATTTGTCATGTTTCCCCACTAGCATGACAGCTTGTCAAGGGCAAGGGACCACGGATGTGTTGTCACCACTGTATCCACAAAGGCATAGCACCGCTCCTAGAATAATGTACGGGCTCAACAAATATTTGCAGATTGACTGAATGAATCCAGTTCTCTGTGAAAAATCTGCACGGCTAGCTGTACCCTTGTTCCTAAGCTCATGCTCAACAAAAAGACAAAAGAATTCATGAGCAAATGCAGCTGAAGAATCCGTGTATATTTCCTAAAATCTACATTCAGCATATGCATTGGGATGACAGTCAAGATATTCAGTACAAAGCTATCTGAAATCCTTTCTCAAAAATGTTAAGATATGCATGTATAAATGAGTAAAACAATTTTCAAAATATAAATGTTATTCCCAAAGAGATTCGTAAGAACACTAATTTTATAATGCTGAGAGTAGGGAAGATTTTCACAGCCATAATGCTGCTGAGTGTGGTGGCTCATGCCTGTAAATCCCAGCACTTTGGGAAGCCAAGGTGGGAGGATCGCGTGAGCCCAGGAGTTCAAGACTAGCTTTGGCAATGTAGCCAGACCCCATCTCTACAAAAAAATTTTAAAAATTAGCCCAGCAGGGTGGCACATGCCTGTAATCCCAGCTACTCAGGGAGCTGAGGCAGAAAGATCACTTGAAGCCTAGGAATTCAAGGCTGCAGTGAGCTATGATCTCACCACTGCACTCCAGCCTGGGTGAAAGAGTGAGACCCTGTCTCCAAAAAATAAAAAAAAAAGTAATAATTTTTTTAAAAAGCTATGATGCTAAGGGCACAGTTTCCTATAGTTTGAAATTTGGGAAAATTGCAGATAACACTAGAGCAGAAATACCCTACATGATATCTGACTCCTTCTCAGGGAACCTTTTCCTTATCACCTTGTACAATTATCCTTCCTCTCTTAGTTCATTTTCTGTCCCTTATATAGTATTCCTTTATATAGCATTGCATTGAAATTATTTGTGTACAAATTCCCTTGTTCAATTCTGAGCTTACTGAGAGTGTGGCCAGTGTTTAACTTTTTTACCCCAGTGCCCTGTTCAGGCCCCAACAAAAAAGCTTTGGGGGAACATATGACAAAGAGCTACATTAATAGTGCAGAAATTATATCTATTTAAAATCTTCTAAGGGTCAAATGGAAGATTTGACTGTCTTATTTAATCCTCATGAGAGTTATTATCAGTATAAGTGTATCTGTTTTACAGATGAGGAAACAGATTCTGAGCAGTGAATAAAATTGCCCAAGGTGACATTGATTACTGTCATTTGGAAGTTACTGGGTCTGGGCACTGAAAAAGGAGAAAGTGAAAAGGCAAAAAAAAAAAAAGGAACGGAAGAGTGACATTTAAGAGGAAACATTAATGTGGGTAACCACAGCACATGCTGGATGGTGGGGTTGGACTAGCTGAGACAGGGGTTAGAGCCACTGAGAAACAGTGAGACGTGGTATGTGCAGGGTGCCGGCATCTACTTCTGTGTGGGGTGGTGGGGGCATGTGAAGGGGAGATCCCCACTGTTCTACAGTCAACAAGAGTCAGAGCCATGAAAACCCTACCCAGCCTCCCAACTTTGAACCCCGGCTCTCTCTTTTATAACACACTGAGGTATTAATGTTCTCTGAAAGGATCAGTAGGTCTTTCTGGGTCTCTGATACTGTGGACATGGAAACAGATCTGTAAGAGCCATACCACCTCTATGCTTCTGCAGATTCCTCTGAAGAGTGAATACCTATAAAACATGTTGGAACCTAACTTGTTTTGATAGTAGCTAAATGAAAAGGCAAAAACCCAAAGATCAGGGTGACAGTATTAAAATAAGCACCACCTTCCAAGAGACAGAAAAATCAAGACAAGTAGTTACTATCTTTTGACACGTTTATCCAGCACAAACTGGCTATGACGGGAGATGATTGCAATCCTTAGAATACAATCCCTTTCAGGAATGCTTACTGCCCTTAGTGACTGTACAACAGTTGAAGTCCCAGTCCCCTTTGGTCAGCAGGCTTTTCTGTTTTTCTCAAGAAATGTCACGTTTAACAATCATGTCAAGGTGAGAAATATGATTTGCTACTTATTGGCATTTGACCTTGATGTATGGAGTAATAGTAACTAGGGAGAAAACACACGGTTCAGAAACTCTCAAATAAACTATAGGCTTATGTTTGGTTGTGTTGCATGAAAAACAGCCACTTTCTTTTGGCCATGTGAGTCTATTTGGCCATTCTAAGGCTTCATCATCAGTGTTATGGTGTCTAGAGGTTCAAAAATACGAATAATTATACCCATTGTGAAGCTCTGCATTGACCATCGGCCTAGCACTTATTCACTCAGACAGGCATGCAGGTTTTACAATTTAGAAACATTGCTAATATGTACCATTGAGCCTGAGAGACCATCTATTTTTTCACAGACATGGGCAGGCCAGAAGCAATAACTAGCTAGGAATTTCATTAGAGCAGCTGAGTCTCACCCGTAATTTATAGACTCAAATGTCTTCAATGCTTCATAGCTGCACTTGAAATTTCAAAGGTTTATCTCAAGCAAACACAGGTCTGAAACTTCAGCAGGTCAATGACTCCAAGTAATAATAATAACAACTATTTTTAAGAGTTTACTTAGTTCTATGGGACTATGCTAATCACTTTACAAATATTAACTAATTGAATTGTCACAGTTAATTAATAGGGTAGACCCTATCATTGTGCCCCATTTTGCATGTGAAAACATTGAAGCTCAGAGAAGTAACTTGCCCAAGGTCACACGGCTATTCAGTGGTATAGCTAAGACTTAAACTCAAGATTAACTATCTATGTAATCCACAATTATAAAATCAAAGTGCAAATAAGTACATATGTCCCAAGATGACATCCTTTATCCAATGAATATCCCACAACAAAAGTCAAGGTATAAGTTTCTTCTTGGTCAAACACTCATGACTCGGGCACATCTACAAACTGGCAAACACTGAGTGTCTATTCCAAGCAAAGCACTGAGTATGTATAAGGCTTAATTCCTGTCTTTAAAGAATACACAGTATTTTAAGGACATGTATTTTAACAACATGTGACTTGAGGGTGTAAAGTAGAGGGAAGTTGAGAAAATGGAAGACATTATGTACTCAAACAAAAACGCAAATTTAGCAAATGTAATACTGCGTGAAAATTGGGTAAATAAGAGAATGTGATCACATAGGGGAATTTCAGGGTTCAAATTACTATATATAGATAAGGCAGTTCCAAACGATGATGAAGACCAAGATGTGGCAATGCCAGAAGGTGGTTGCCAAAGAGAGCTGAGGACTATGAGGTCAGAGTACTTAAGGTATCTTCTAATATTGATAGAGAAGTCATCAAGAAGATGTCACAGGACATGATGCAGAGGAGAGCTATAAGTGGGGACATAGTAAGGAACATCTTGACATATACTTGAGGTTAGGTGCTACAACCTAAAGCAACCACAGTAGGCAGGACAGTGGTTGTCCTCTGCCAGGATACCTTCACAGTGCTGGGATATACAATAGCTATTCCTAATTTCACCCGTCCCAATTACATACAAGATTTGTTTCCATTTATTTTAAAAAATACCTCTTAGGAGTTTGCAGAGAGTACCCATAGTTTTGATGTCCTGAAATTTTGAAGAACTAGTCAGTCTACAAAAATCAGGAAGTATAGGGGACAAACATTGGAAAGGCATTGGCATACACAATTCAAGGGGCAATAAGGCCACTAAATGTTTCTTACAACAGTAAGAATAGCTCTCGGCAGCAGATATTCCTAATGTCAACCAGAAAGGCAACATGTGCTAGAAACAAGATAGCAAAGGAAAAACGGAGGTAGAAGAGAAACCCGGATTAGTGGATGTGCCTCTTGTTGGCAGATCCGAATGGCAGATACCTAAAACCAAACCAAGGACTATCTGAAAATGCCCCGTATTTTGTCATTTATCAAAATTTGTCAGCACGACCAAATCCTCTCACTCAAACAAAGAAGGCGGGGGGTGTGCGAAGGAAGCAAATAAGATAATGCACACTGCATTTTCACCCTATTAATGTGATTTCTTTGCTTGGCTATGTTCAGGATAAGCTCCCGTCACTGTATTAGCCTTACCACGGCAGTGAATTTTTAATGGAAATCAACTGTCTAACCGTATTTGTATTACAATAATAACCTGAAAGAACTTGTTTAATATCAGAAGACTTAGTGGAGCAGATGAATGGTTCCAACATGATATCCATGGGATAGAAATTCAATTAAAAACTGCAAGTAGTGCTGCAGTGAGGTAGTTATTGTTCAACACATACCACAGGGCCCTTTGCTGAAGCTCAGCTATTAGCTGAACTGGTTGAGAAATCCTGTTTTCCTTCATGGCAATCTGTTAGCTTGTAGAAAGTTAAATTAATAAAAACACCAAGCTGCCTCTGTGGTAGGAGAGCAGAATGAGGCCAAGGGCTAGTTGCATATTTTATGATTATGGATTAAGTGCATTATGCCAAGCAAATTAAAGATATGCCACAATTATAATAAAAATGAGAGACTGCACCTCTCCAAATGGTGATTGTATGACTACTACATCCAAAAGAGAATACTGGTGCTCTATCCCTAAAAGGCAATTGTTTCTGCTATAAAAAAGGAGGAGGAAATTAGCTTTCATGCACACTTTCCTTCTGAACAGGTAGAACAGTTCTTTTGAAAGTAGTCAACTAACAGCTAAATGGGGTAGTGACTGCCTGTGCTCAGCTCTCAGAACTGGGCCCCACTGCTCAAGAACTACACATTCCAAAGAGGACCCCTTGGGTGGAAGTGGAGGCCATCAAGCCCATCTAGGAATGAATGGGTTCCTAGCAAGGATGATCTGGATCTGGTCAGCCACTAAGGAAGAGTGAAAAACCAAGGGTCTTATCCCATGGAGGGAAAGTGGGTCCTGGATGAGGAAATCCAGCATCCTGCAACTCTTACTGCATCTCTGCATCAGAAGCCCTTGCTGCGTTTCTATTTTCTGCTAGTTTTGAAAACAGGAAGTAAAAGCCCTTCTTGTGAAAATGACTGACACATTAGCATGCCCTGCTCTCTCCTGCAGAAAGGGCAGAGATCCTTCCTATTTTTCTTTGCTCTTAACACATTTGTTGTGTGAGATCCTACTCAATTATGTGTGTGTGCCTGTGTGTGTGTGCACGCACATGATTATAAATCAAACTCTGCAAATGGTATATCAGTCCTTCCAGCCATAAGCTCTCACGCATGGCAAATGATGATGCTTTCAGCACATAAAACAATTTTCCTTCTGCCAAGACTTCAGCATATTGTGCTTTTCAGAAAACAAACTTCTCAACCCATATTGTTTGCAATGGTGCGTGGGAGTGGGTGTGCATGTGCACATTTGGGCAAGCACACCAGACACGCACAAGGAAACGGTGCTGAAGAAAGGAAGCTCACCAGAAACTCAGACGCCCCCAAAGAAGGCATAATTGCAATAACTCTCTCCCTTTCACTCTCCTTTATTATTCATCCTTGATGTCAGGGATTCCTAAATTATGGCTCATGGACTAACTACATCAGAATCCCTTGGGATGTTTGCAAAAAAAAAAAATAATAAGTGAGTATCCCTAGGTGGAATCTTCAACTTTCTGGACCAGAGTCCCCAGATGATGGGACCCAGGAGCTGGCATTTTACTAGGACTACGTACTGTTGTATGTAGCCAGGTAATCCTGACACATAATTAAATTGAAACTGAGTTCTCTACTTGTTTCCTCAGGCCAAAGACTCCGCATGCAAATAGATTCTCAAAAATACTTAATCATAAGTATCATCAGACACAACCCCCTCATCTTCCTGACAGTGAAGCTAATGTCCAGGAAGAAAAACCAACTTGCCAAAGGTCACATGGGAGTCACTGCTGGAGTTCAGTCCAGGCTGGAGACAGTGCCTGCCATCTGTGATTGGACTTCTGATTTAAAAGCACGTTCCCAATCATGATTACATACATTTCTCATAGTATATTATGAGTGTCAAGTGGCAGTTATGGAGTAGGCTTTGGCTGACAGGGTGCACACGTTGTGAGCTTGATTCAGCCATACAGATGAATACTGAGCTACATTTGTAAATCAGCTGGTCGTAGTGAGCAGAACAGTCTGACAGCATGAGACAGAGGAAAAGTCACCCCCTTGTCTAAAGTACAACAGTGTTTCATTCAGCTAAGGCTATAATCAGAAATAAGATGCAAAGGAGTAAAACTGAGACCTCTCAGCAGGGTTTGAGAGTGCTAAGCAAGCACATCCCACAATCCAGGCTCTGCCACTGCCCCAGGAACTCCCTGCCCTTGTCTCAGCAGTTTTCCAGGAAGAGTAGAAAAAAGATCACCTCTAAGTTGTGTCTCTGTGGCTGGCTCACCTCGGACTCAATTCACAAACATTGATAGAAAGGATTCCAGCAAGGCAGCTCAAATAAAAATGGATCGAGGATGCAAAACCAATTACCAAAGCATAATCTCACTCAGATGGGCATGCTAAGAATAATTACTCTCTATAAGAAAAATGTCTGTTGTAGACACATTACAGAAGGCTGCATAATTAAATACAGCTGCCAATTCTCATTTATCTTTCTAGAAATTTGCATGTGAGGGTCCACCTGGATTGCCACAGGCCTAGAGGTAGGGCACACAGTGGGGCTGACAGCCAGGGGATCAGAATTCCCAAAGTAGCAGGATTCTGTCAAGGTTGCTGCACCACTGACTAATCCTGACTCTTAAGATTGATTTGCACCCCTAGTTTAGTTTAGGAGGGATGATATGCCTCTGATCCTCCCTTCCTGGAAAGCTTCCCCCTTTCTCTTTGCATAATTAAACCCTAGCCATCATCCAAGGCCTAATTCACAATAAAGCCCTCTGTGAAGCCTTTTCCATGCATTGATGTCCTCATCTGCAAAATGGGGATAATTCAAGTATTAGCCTCCTTGGATTGTTATGAAAACCTAAAAAGCTAATCCATGTGTAATTTTCAAACAGTGAATGGCACACAGTAATCTCTCTCATTATTTTATGCTCTGGGTCCTCTGGCCAGCACTGGTTTGCTTCTTCTCCAGATGTCCTTAAACACAAAGGGTCATCCCTATCCCCATGAGTATGGAGGACTTTTTTGCCCACCTTGCTGTCTTCTCACTCCTGTGCTTTGTGTTGCCCCAGTCTCGAGGCATCTTACAGCTAACAGCTGTAAATCTTTTGGCCTCCCACTATAAAAGATGTCCAAGAGACTTGTTAACAGTAGAATCAGAAGGACACCTCAGAGGTAGTCTCGTTGCAAGATTCCTTCCGAGAAGGACACCACGATGAGGTGGAGGAGTAAGAGGAGAGGAGAGTGTGGCATGGGCCCCACCCACCCAAACCTGGCCAGGCACAAGCCCTGTGGGGTTACTGCCCTAACCACAGCCAAAATGGGAAATGCCCTAAATGGGCAACTGCCCTAACCACAGCCAGCTTCTCCCTCTCCAGGATGAACTCATTTCTCATTCCCTCTGCTCCCCTCGTCACACTGAGGGCCATGCTCTCAGCCACCTTCCCTTTGCTCTTTGCTGTCCTCAGGCCTAAGGCAACCCGAACCCTGAAACTTCCCCCAGTATTCCTTCAAAAGTCTCTCTCAAAACCTTCCCTTACACTGAGGTCAGGGGCTGACGGAAGTTTTAGGTGTCAGCTTTCTTTGAAGTAATATCAATATGACAGTCGTTAACAAGAACAAAAACTGATTAAACATATTAATATAACGACTGTAAGTTTCATCAAGGGGCTGGCCTGGCATCATAGAGCCTGGCACAAGGTGGGCCTCAGTAAGTGCCTGTTGAATAAATGCAAGCGTGAGTGCATGAGTGGCTCCCCGCTCACTGTCACTCACTAGGTGGCTCAATGTTTCTCTTTCCTAAGGATTTAGATTGGCCAAGAGATGCAATACCAGAGTATAGGACCAATAATGAAAAAATATATATATTAATTTAAATGTGTGTTTTTCTTTTACATTTTATGTGTATAAAAATATGGTAAAATGTATTCTATCCTTTGAGAGTTATTGGCACTTACAATATGCATGATGATGACAGCAATAGGGAGCATTTCTAGAGCTCTTTACGACATGCCAGGAATTATTCCAACAACTTTCTATGTATCTCCTCACTCCTCACAGCAACTCTATGGGATAGATACCATCATTATGCCCATTTTGAAGATGAAGAAACCAAGGTACAGTGATAGGAAATTACTTACTACAGCAAATAGTAATGAAGTCAGTAAGAGAACCCAGGTAGTTGACACTACATAGTATGTGTAGCAATCACGCTTCCTGATATTCCAGCTGAGTCCTCATTTCAAGCATTTAATCTAGCATATTTAAACATGGCTCATGATGTGTTCTGCTTTTGGTAAAAACTGCTGGTGACAGTGCCTAGAGGGGTCCATCTGAGAGATGTTGCTGCAACGGTTAATTTTATGTGTCCACTTGACACATTATAACACATAAACATTATTTCTGGGTGTGTCTGAAAGGGCATTTCCAGAAGAGATTAGCATTTGAGCTGGCAGACTGGGTAATGCATACAGCCCTCCTCAATGTGGGTGGGCATCATCCAACCCACTGAAGGCTCAGATAGGACAAAAGGGCAGAGGAAGGTTGAATTCTGTCTCCTTACCTGACTGCTTGGGCTTAGACATTAGTCCTCTCCTGTCCTTAGACTAAGACTTACACCATTGACACTCTGAGTTCTTAGGCTTAGGACCTAGACTGGAATTTACAGTGTGGGAATCTCAGCTTCCAGAATCATGTAAGCCGATTCCTTATGTTTTTAAATTTATATATATATATATACATACACACACACATATATAAAAATATATGTTTATATAACATATAATTTATATTAACAATATATAGCATATTACATATATACACACTTCCATACTATTGGCTTGGTTTCTTTGGAGAACCCTAATACAGATTTTGGTACTAGAGGTACAGTGGTTCTAGAGGAACAGAAGTTAAAGGATGAATTTCTGAGTTGGGTCTGGGGTTTCTGGAACCGGCTCTCTGATTAGATTTAAAAATGTCAGTGACTCTGTTTCTAGCAGTAAAGAGAGCACCAATAGTCCATGGCATGAATTGGTAATAGAGATACGCAAAATATCTGCACTGGATACTCCTAATCAACCATGTATGAGAAGCAAAGCCCAGGATGACTGGGTATCTGAAACTTGCAAACATTTCTGGAAAACTAACAAATATAATGAGGTTGGCCAGTTGTTCCTAATATTGCTGGACAAAATAAACGAAAGAAAAGGATGAGATCAGGTACTCAAATTCCCAGCTAAAGCTCCATACACATGACCTGCAGGCATCTATGTGTGCCCTGAAGGAGGCCCTTACCTCCTGTAGCCATGGGGCTGAGCCTGCTGAAAATCAAACACAGAATCTCATGCTGCCACTGGCTGAGATGCCATCAGGAAAACAAAGCCATGAGGAAATGTCACTGGACTAGGTGGACAAAGCCTGGCCTGGAAGTCAAGACTGTGGGCTAGCTAGATTGAGGGAGCCTCTGTCTGAAATGAAAGATGTAAGTGACCATCTCCAGAAAACTGTCAATACATGAAGAGTGGGAGGTGGGCAGTCCCCTGAGAACACAGGTTTTCAGCAGTGTTTGATTCTGTTAGGAAGGCTGTCTTACAGACCACTTTAGGAAGAGCAATACATCACACATTCCTCAGTCATTAGAACTTTGCTTGTAGTTTTGGAACTTTGCCATGAGGTGTTTCCCAATGATGTGTTAATATTGTTGATGTGTTTTTAATTAATAGTCTATGGTCACACGTGTTATTTATAAACAGGCGTTTCCCCAAGAGGGCAGCCAAGGCATTCTCCCTCAGTCAAAAAGTAGACCCCTGGAGCATTCTGAAGTGGCGGAAAGGTGAAAATGGAACCACCTGGGCTGAGCCACAGGGCTCCTCAGCAATTAAAGACAACTGGGTATGAAAATATGAAGCAAGGCTGAGGACTCTTGTTTCTAAGAAGCACGGGAGTCAGGTTCCTGCATGCTAATGAATACAGAGGAGCGTGGGGCTGTAAAACAAGATGAATACCACCCCTCATTAGTGCTGCATTTGATGGCTGTGTAAAAGGAAGAAAATGATCCACTTTAAAAGGGTCTTTAACATTGATGGGTCAATTTTGGCAATTACAGGATTTACGCAGATATCTCTGCACCACATTGAAATGAGCCACAGCAAACACAATCCTCAATCACTTGTTTAGCTGATGACCAGGCAGCCCTTAGAAGGCCTGGATCCTCACTACCTTTGAGGTCCCAGCTGAAACGTCACCCCCAAGGCAGAGCTGGGACTCAAAAGGCAGGCAAGCAGGGCATCTAGGGTGCCTCCTTAAACATTATACACTGGGCGTCTCACTTTCCTCCTCTTGTCCCGCCCCGTTTCCAATGAGGTCTCCCCTGACTGCTTTAATGAAAGCAACTCCCCTCCCCTCTCCTAGGCCCACCCAGTTCCCAGTACACCATTCGGTGGCACTAGCCACATTCAGTTACTACCTGGCTTATTGTGTACTTAGCTACTGTCTGTTGTCCCCACCCCTGGAGTCCCTAGTACTTCACATGGTGTCTGGGCCACAGGAGGCTTCCAGGAATGTATCTGTTGATGGTAATAAACAAGGACGTGAGAGAATGGGAGTCAGTGACTCTAGACAACCCAAGAAAATCCTTCTAAACTCGAATTCTTTCTACTCAGAGTAAACTATACAGAACCAGTGTAATGGGTGAGTGTTCAAAATTTAGATACCCCACAAGAGATTTGGGGCAAAAAAAAAAAGGCCCTGAGTTGGTAAAGAGTGAATCATCAAACACAAGCTCCAAAAGTGTTAAGGCCGCCTTTTCCAAACTGTTGAGAGAAAAAAATGGAAATATAGAACGAGTGAACACTCACATAGACACTTCAGGATAATTTCACTTAATGGCCACATCAATCTTTTGAAGTAAACTTTGTCCCCACTTTTCAGATGACAAGACTAATGTGAGTATTAAAGAGGTTATCTGATTTGTGTATGAATTTACAGCTGGTAATTGAGGCATCTCGTTTACAAACTCAGGTTTCTCAAGCACCAAAATTATTCTTTCATGTGGCCTCACAAGCACCTCAATTTTTTCAACTTGAAAGACTCAAAGTATAAATTCCTGATGTTCCTGATTAATTGTTCCCAATTCTTGCTTTTCTAAAAAATTCCTGGATCAACAAATCTGATAATTTTATTCTTTAAGAGTAATCAACATAATTTGTTTTTTCAGAAATACATACCTTTTTACAAACCTTACATATCTTATACACATCCATCCTGCTACTTTTCCACCGTAACTATCATTAGCCTCTGTTACATAAGCCCCTGTCTCCTTTGCCTTAATCTTGGCCCATTTCTTTTTGTTCTGACCTCCACCCCTCAAGTACTTGAATATGAAAACAAAGTCAAACTTCAGTTCACTTGCTCAAAAGGAGCCACGCCAGTCACGCCCCTTCTCCCCCTAAGACCTTTGTCCTAACTCTTTGGTTCACTTTTTTAGCTCTAAGTGCATGTCTTCTCTTCCTCCCTTTCCAAATTTCAGGGTAGTACACAGAAGGTGTCAACCACAAGCAGATAAATGTGGGAAGGAAACAGAAGACTGTTCCCTGAGCCCTACGCATGTCCCTCTCACAGAGATTCGTGAGCAAGGACAGAGCACTCCGAACAGCCAGCCAGCCTCTGTGAGGGAAGCAGCGCCCTGCAGAGAGGGCAAAGAAAGCCCCAGCCTTCCGCCCCACGTCTGTTGTGAGGCACAGCCTGGTTTTCACTGTCAGAGGCATTGTGGTCTGCTCATAGCTTCACTTTAAGAAAAAGGAGAAAAACCCATGTTCCTTCAAGGTCCCTCTTGGAAAACAGCCTTTCAGACTCCCAGATTTCTCCCAGGTGAAAACACAGCATTTGATTATCTTCCTGTCTTAAGTTTCCCACGTCTCTACTTTTCTTCTAAGAAGCAAAAAAGGGTTTAGTCACAAACCCCTAAAGATTGGATGGGTATACACATACATAATGACTGTGATGTGCACCATCTGGGGGATGGACACGCTGGAAGCTCTGACTCCCAGGGGAAAGTGGGGGAAGGGCAACACACGTAACCTAAACATTTGTACCCCCCTAATATGCTGAAATAAAAAAAAAAAAGACTGGACTCCCAAGACTTTTCAGGGGTTCTGCCTTCCTGTCTGAAAATGTGCAGGTTTTAATTTCAGTCCAACCTCTTTCCTTAACGAAGGGACGTTAAACAAGTCATTTCCTTTCTGTGAGTTTCACTTTCTTCACCCTTAAAATTGGCAGGGAAGGCTTGACTGCCTACGTTCCTAGCCCAAAATATCGGCAATCCAGTTGAGGGAGTTTAAAAGGAAAAGATGCACAAGGGATCAGGTAGAGACTTGCCACCCAGGAGACTGAAAGTCTCATGCCTTGCTCCCTGCCCTGGCTTCTGTCTGTGGATTCCTGCCTTCCTGTTTTCTTTCCTTCACACAGATCCTATCACCTGCCAAGCACAGCCCTCAGCAGGGAGGAATCACACTGTCTGAGGCAAACATCATCCCTGCTCTCAATGAATCTATATTTACTGGGGAAGGTGAAACAGTAGTGAAATTAATAAATAGCCCCTACATAAGACGTAAAATAAAATGACTGCAAGTTGTACAATAGTAAGTGCACAACAAGGGACTGAGAGACTGACCAGCCTGGAAACCTTTCTTAGATAGAATGGCCAGGCAGCATCTCTCTGGAGAAGAGATACTTAAATTGAAGAGATAAAAGATATTAAAAAAAAAGAAGTAGGTTTGTGAAAAATGTGATTAGGGACCAGGGGAGAAGGGGAGGTAGGGAAGGGAATGACAACATCCCAGACAGGTATGAAGCCCTTAGGCAGGAAATGCTTGGTTTGTTTCAAAGAGGCTGCAAGAACACCAGTTTGCCTCTGGTGAAGTGAGTCCTCTCCAAGTGTCTCTCATTATCTTCCCACTATTTGCTCTTCTGGGTCTCTATAAACTTAGTGTATTCACCTTATCACTGACACTTTAATAGTGGACAATGAGGAGCAAAGGATGGGTCTAAGGATGTCTCTGATGCAAAGATGCTGAAGCTCCCTGGTCCGGCGCTCACTGGCCGATGCTGCCCATCACAGCACATGAAAAGGCCATGAAAATAAGATACCATCACCCAGGGACACCCTGTGGACAGACGTTCTGACTTAATACCAAGCACCACTCCAGGTATGCACCGGCAACAGCAGTGAGCTGAACCGTGAAGGGACTGAGTGTGGCTTTGTGCCAGTGCGTACGGAAAGGCCAATGATGTTTCCTAAAATGCCCAAAGCTGGACAGGTCTCCCTGTGACCGCATTCTTTCAATGACCCCAGGGAGGTCATGTGCATTAGAGATCTGGAACTGTGTCCACAAGAACACTAAGCTATCCTCCACTCCCCTGGGTTCCTGGCAGAGAAAAATCTTTTTAAAGTTTTTTTATCTTAAGGCTTTTATAAACACGTAACAATTCCTGACCTCCCTGGACAGGATAGCGAAGCCAGAAAGCCATATGACATCCCCATACGCCCACAGTGTCATGCTCAGCCCATATCATGAACCTAGCACTTTTCTAAACATCTTGCCTTAGGGATGTTTAGATTAGGATAATATTGGAAAGTACCTATTCCTGGCACACAGTGGCTATTCGATATATGCTGGTTATGATAACAGCCCCTAAGCACATATTGCCCCTACTTATCCTCCGATCTCTTGGAAATGTCCCTTTTGTCAACCCTGATAAGCAATCTGGCAATTGTCTCAAAACAGCCAGTGAATTTTGACAACTGTGCACTCTGTGTGTGCCATTCTAAGTCATCAGCTGGCTGGACTCCAGCACATGCCATCACTCCAAAATACCCTTGTATCGTATCCTACACCATCTAGCTGTGACAGAGGACATGCTACAGAGCAGGAAGCACTGCCACTGCAAAGCTGGTGACAGGAGAAGAACCACATGCCCATAGGAAGCTGCTGACACTCAGAGCACCTGCAGGAACAGGTGCTAGACCTCAGAGCACCTGCAGGAACACCTGCTAGACCCAGCCAGGCTGTCAACAGATTCCTGACAGCAAGACCATGGAAACTCTAATGGGTCCTGCTCCTCTGTCCCCACCCATCAGACACTCACTGAGCACACAGGACACCCAAGGCCACAGGCAGGTGCTCACAGTGACCTCAAGAAGCCACCCACAGTAAGATTGAGAAGCAGAAGAGTGGGTGGAAACCAGACTCTAAGGGACTCAAAGGAAAGAAGGGAGAGGGTGCCAGGGGAAAGTGCTCAAGAAAGGCCCTAGAAGACAGCAGAACACCTGCTGGGTCCTAAACATGGGTAAGAAAAGAGAAGAAGGAATTCCAGAACATGACGTGGCATCAGTAAAAGCAGGGATGTTGAAGAGTAAGGCAGCTCGAGACCAACCTGGACAACACGGCAAGATCCTGTCTCCACAAAAAAATTTTAAAATTAGCCAGGTATGGCGGTGCTCACCTATAGTCCCAGCTACTCAGGAGGCTCAGGCAGGACCACTTGAGCCCAGGACTTTGAGTCTGCAGTGAGCTATGACTGCCCCACTGCACTCCAGCCTAGGCAACAGAGACCCTGTCTCTAAAAACAAAGAAAGAAAAGTGAGATTTAGCCTGGTTAGAACAGCTCGATGGAAATGCAGGCACGTGCTCTGCTAGGGATGGCCTAGTTTCCATGGGAGACATAGGTACCAAGCTCAGAAGTGAGAGGGTGGCGGCCACTCAAGAAACTACTCAAAGGTTTCAGCTGAAAAGTTTCTTGGTTAAGAATAAGTCATGAGTCTGCCCAGTGGGGTTAATTGTCTAAATCCACCTGTGTGGCCTTCAGCCGCTTATCTATTTTATTAAAACCTCAGTTTCCCCATCTATAAAAAAGGAAAGGCATAATTGTACCTACTTGGAGAGGATTTAATGAGATAATTGAGCACAAAATAAGCAGATGTTTCCCCAAATGAATGTCACAGCTTCTTCAACATTTTTTAGCACACATTTCCCATCTAAGCGATGGATTTGCTCTGCATAAGAACAGATTTAAAAGGTAAGAACTCTTCAATCTTACAAAATAAAATGAGGAAGAATTGTGATTTTTTAAAAAATAAAGATTAGTAGACTTGATTATTTACAAAATGTAACACTCTTTATGAAAAACAAAACTATGATAACAGAAATAAAACAGAATGGGAAATATTGGCGTCTGATTCAACAATGTTTTCAGTTCATATATTATATTAACAATGTGTACAAAATGATAAGGAAAACAAGTCCCCAATAGATAAAATTTCTATAATAGTACATTTTCAAAACATTCATTAAATGATGTCATTTCTCTGCTTAAAATCCTTTCCCATTGTGCCCAAAGTGAAATCCAAACTGCTTAAAATAGTTGACAAGATTCCCATGGCTTGTCCTCTGCCACCTCCTCACACTTCCATAGACACACTTTCCTTGCTCATTGACTTACTCTGGCTCCTTGAAAAGCCAAGCTCCCACATACCACAGGACCTTTGCACAGACCTGCCAGGAATCTTTCTTCCTCTTTTCTCCAACCCTTCAGCTCCTGGTTAACTCTTCGTGATCCTTCAGTCCCAGTTTTGGGTACTTCCCCAATGTCATGATTTGAATTGTGTTCCCCCCAAATTTCACCTGCTGAAGTCCTCACCTCAGTATCTCAGAACAAACGTGACCTTATTTGGGGACAAAGTTGTTGCAGATGTATTAGTTAAGATGAGGGCATACTGGAGTAGGATGGGCCCCTAATTCAACATGGTTGGTACCCTTATAAAGGGGAAATGTGGACACAGACGTGCCCACAGGGAGAACACCATGAGAAGATGGAGGCAGAGATGTGATGATTCTACAAGCCAAGGTACAGCAGAGCCTGCCAGCAAACACCAGAAGCTGGGGAGAGGCGTGTCAGAAGGAAGCAACCCTGCTAACACCTTGATCTTGGACTTCTGCCCTCCAGAACTGTGAGACAATATCTTTCTACAGTTGAAGCCACATGGTTTGTGGACCTATGTTACAACATCCCAGCCCTGATCCTCCCTCTGGCTGGGATCCTGCTGCTTCACTCTCTCCACGTTTTCCCTTCGATCACTTCAGGGAGTACCTGATCCAGGTCTGTCTGCACACCAGAGGCAGCACTGAAGGGGAAGGCACCGGGGAGCCATATGTTGATTATGTCTGCGAAATGGGGGAGTGAGCCCCAGCACACATGAGCTCTTACTGAAGTCTTAAGAGACTAGGACAAAAGGCAGAGCGATCCTGGAAGAAATGGAGGCAAACCCTTGCAGACAGGGCATATGCCTCCAGCACGTCACCATTATTAGCTCAGGGTGTCCTCTCAGCTGCCCAGTACTGCCAACAGTAGCAATTCAAAGACAAGAAAATGGGACCTAGAGAGTTGCTGCCCAAAGCTCACAACTAGAAAGCGACAGAGCTGGGAGTCAAACCCAGGCGGTAGGGGCCAGAGTGCATGCTTTTAACCTCTCTGTACGGTGACTCCCATGAGTGTACAGTAAGCAGGTACAGATAACACGTAAGACACGTACAGAACAGGTAAGCACTTATTTAACTCTCAAGGGTTATTAAGAGAATTGAGGGGAAATTGAGATCTATTCCAAACCTTTACAGAAAAAAAACCTTTACAGAAAAAAAAAGAGAGAGAGAGACTGGACCCTCCTGGGCACTTCCTTTTGCTGCCATCATAACAGATAGTGCCTTTGGAGGAGCCATGGGTCTAACCCAGGAGGAACTGTATTGAGGTCTTTATCCTTTGCACAAGGTATTGCATCAGGGTCTTGCACTGAGGGGACTGTAAATCACAGATTCTTGGGAACTCATATGACAACTTCCAACTCAGGCCAGGTCTTACTCAGGGACTATCTAGTGCAAGGTCAAGTGCAGAGGCTCTAGTTCAGAGGGCAGAGATCCAAATCACAGCTCTATCACCTCCTAAGCACATGAACTCAGGAAAAGTTATTTAAGCTCTCTAGCCCTCAGGTTGCTCAGTGTAAATGGGGATGATAGAAGTATTTGCCTATACTTGCAAATTGATTATAAGAATGATTATAAGAATAATTATAAAAATGATAAGAATGAGTTAAACATACATAAAGTACTTCAGTCAGTGCCTGGCACATAGTTAATGCTCAATAAGTGTAAGCAAGTATTATTATTGATGTTGTTGTTACTGTTTTCATTTTATCAAATATGATGGGCCTGGATATTCTGTCAGCAGGAGACACACACATTCTCCTTCCAGTCTGGAGATGTATCATTTCCAGTTATTTCATTACCTAAGTCATATTGCAACAACGTTATTATAGTTTTAGGCATACTAATTACCATAAAGCATGTAAATGCACGCATGTGTGCAATACACACGCCACACACACATACATACACACTGAAGACTGTGTTAACTTTTCTTTTTTAATTCCAGAGTTTAGCTTTTCCAGCATAAAAATTATAGAAATATACATTTCTCATAACCAACTTGACAATGTATGCTAAAAATATCAAAATTCCTCCTCTAGAAGTCTATCTTAAGAAAAAAATCTAAAATGAAAATAAAAACAAAGATTTATGTATCCAGATACGCATCAGAACATTTTTAAAATAGTGAAAAACTGTACAACAATCTAAATCTCCAAAAACAGAAGAAGAGTTAAGTAAATTATGGAACAAAAATGTAATATACTATTACACAAACATTAAAATTATGGTTGTGAAACATTTTGAATAACATAAAAAATGTTTAGTCAAACATTATATGAAAATAGAAAAAAAATCTTTATATAAGAGTATCTCAATTATATAAAAATGTATGCCAAAACTTAACAATGATTTTGAATGAGATTTAGATGGTTGGTATTTTTAACAGTATTCTTCATTTTTCAAGCTTTGAAAATTATTTTTATTAGTGAAATTATTACATAAAAATTTAAATATGCAGAAACAAGAAAAACTTAGAGCTTAGGAAGCTCATTGTTTCTTCCTTGCTGACCAGATGAATTCTTGTAAATCATCTCAATTTTCAAGTCTTAGGGAATTCAGACATATATGTTAGAAAGGACGCCAATATAAACTATCAAAGTTTCTTCTTTTAATTTAAAAATATTAAGAGTGGTACAAATATTTTTGTTACATATATGCCTTGCATAATGCTTAAGTCACAGCTTTTAGCGTGCCCATCATCAGAATAGTGTTCATTATACTCGATAAGGTGAGTTTTACCCCTCACCCCTTCTGACCTTCCCCCTCCTTGGTTTCCGGTGTCCTTTATATCTCTTTGTGCCCATGCATGCCCATCATTTAGCTCCCAATTATCAGTGCATACATGTGGTGTTTCCCTTTCCATTCCCAGGATACTTCACTTAGGATGATGGTCTTCAGTTCCATCCAAGTTGCTGCAAAAGACATCATTTCTTTCCTTTTTATGGCTGAGTAGTATTCTATGGTATACATATACCATATATAAATATATATATATATCACATTTTCTTTATCCACTCATGAATTTATGGGCACTTAGATTGATTCCACTGTGAGCTGTGCTGTGATAAACATTTGAGTACAGGTATCTTTCTGATAAAATGATTTCTTTTCCTTTGGGTAGATAACCAGTAGTGGGATTGCTGTGTCAAATGGTAAGTCTACATTTATTTCTTTGAGGAATCTCTACACTGTTTTCCATAGAGGTTGCACTAATTTGCAGTCCCACCAACAGGGTATAAGTGTTCCTTTCTCTCTGCATCCATGCCAGCATCTATTGGTTTTCGACTTTCTAGTGATGGCCATTCTGACAGGGGTATGGTGATATCTCATTGTGGTTTTAATTTGCCTTTCCCTGATGATTAGTGGTGTTGAGGATTTTTCATGTTTTTTGGCCATTTGCCTGCCTTCTTTTGAAAAATTTCTGTGCATGTCTTTTGCTCACTTTTTTTTTTATTTCAGGACATTATGAGGGTACAAATGTTTTGGTTACATTTCATGTCTTTGCCTCACCCAGGCGAGGATTAGAGGCATGCCCTTCCTCCCTACAATGCTCACAGGGTCCATTAGTTGTGAGTTTATCCCCCCCCAACCTCCAATTTCCTGGAGACTATTACTACCATGTTGCTCACTTTTTGATGGCATTGTTTGTTTGTTT
>CAUYRT010038133.1:0-54421 GCA_963574885.1 Lepilemur ruficaudatus | reverse complement strand
CTACTGAAAAATAGAAAGACATTAATTGGCCAACTAAAAATATATAGAAAAAATTAGCTGGGCATGGTGGTGCATGCCTGTAGTCCCAGCTACTCAGGAGGCTGAGGCAGAAGGATTGCTTGAGCCCAGGAGTTTGAGGTTGCTGTGAGCTAGGCTGATGCCACGGCACTCTAGCCCGGGTAACAGAGTGAGACTCTGTCTCAAAAAAATGAAAAAACCATAAAATGATCCTTTCTAATTTGTTATTTTTAATTGTTTTCTGTGTGTGAGTTACATGCAATGCAATCCACGTTTTTAGAATTAAATTGTCAATATTAATTGTAACAATAAGAACATCAACAAGTATGATTTTCACAAACCAACTGCAGGGTTTTGCTTCATGAGGTCCTGGGCTCAAAACTAGCCTGAGTTAAATACAATTCACATGGCAGTCAATGTGTTGAAGACCCTCTCTCCAAATACAGTGGCATTCTGAGGTATGGGGGTTAGAACTTCAACATATGCGTTTGGTGGGGGAGGGCATAATTCAGCCTATAACATCTCCTAAATCTATATCTGCAGCTCAGATTTCTCCTTCAAGACTAGGACTATCCAATTGCCTATTGGACATTTCCAGTAGCATTTCCCACAGGAGATTGTTTAAAATTGAGCAAGGCATCTCCTCAATAAACATACCCTTCCTTTTGCGTTTCTCATTTCCATTGGTATTCACCCAGTCAGCCAAGGAGTTTTTCTTCATTCCTCCTTTCCCCATATCCCATATGTCCAATCAATTCCCAGATGCTACTCTTTGTACCTCTGAAGTACTTCTCAATTCTGCCCTTTTCACTCCATCCCTACGGAGGCTGCCCTAGTTCAAGCTGTCACTTTCTCTTGCTTTGATTGTCATGAACTCCTCTTGGTTTGTCTCTGCTTCCATTCTAGTCCTGAGTCCACGCCCCGTATGACTGAAAGAGTATGAGATCTAAAACCCAAGCTTGACCATGTCACTCCCTCACTTAAATCTCTTCGATGGTCCCTCATCATCTACATATATGGTCCATACTTTTTAATATGGCACATGAGGCTTTTAAAGCCTGGATCCTCCTTATATTGTCAGCCTCATGTTTCACTATTATCTGCTTCATGCTTTTCTCTTCAGGGACACTAAACTGCTTTTGGTTGCCCACGTGTCCCACTCCTCCAGAATCCCATGTTTTCACCTTTGCAGGTGCTCGCCTCTTTGCCAGGAATGCATTCTCCAAACTCTCTCCTATTTTTCTCTTCTTCTACATTGCCTAGTCAACTCCTACTCAGCTAAAAAAAATCTCAAATCAAAGGTAACTCCCTTGAGACAGTCCTGTTGGCATTAGGTATCCCCTCTTTCTTTCTCTTACTTCCTTATTTATACCTATTATCACACTAATAATATATCCACTTCCCTTATTAGGCTGTGGGTCTCTTAAGGGTACAGACAGAATTTATTAATCTTACTCCACCCAGTACCTATCCCCATACTATGTCTGGTACATAGTAGGCACTCAAAAGGTACACTTTTGTCTTAGTGTCATGTCTTAAGTGGAGTCTATTATGAAGTTCAGCTGACCAGGTAAGTCATGAATTTGTGTCCTGTTGCAATCTTCAAGTAACTCTTTAAACGTGTTCTTTATTTTATACACTAGAGAGTATGCTTAAATTCTACGACTAAGCAAGTATACCAGTTCTCTACAGGGAAAAAACAGAGAGTCACTAATCTGTATTAGTGTTTCTGCCTCTGACTGAGATTAGTGATTCACAGCATGATACATTCAGGCTCATTTCCATGTTAGCTACAAACCAGTTCATAGATTCTTAAATGCAAAATACATGTTTTTCCGAGGAAAAAATTAATCTTCATTTTCTGAAACATCTTGCACAGATTCATTTGGCAGGTTATTTCACTGAAGGCGTTTATTTTCCTTGATGCTGGCTTTGAGGTTTGTGATAAGAAAAATAATTGATGACCGCTTTGAATTACTCTATATTTCTGGTTAATGAGTCCAAGGCTACGTGTGTTAGCAATGGAGAAAGTCATGGAGGAAGTGTATGTGCCATGGGCCAGCACTAGAATGTGAGCTCCGGTGTTAGGAAGTTTTGTCTGTACTGTGCACTGCTCTAGCCTCATCATTTAGAACGACGTCAGGCACAGAGTAGGTTCTCAATAAACACTTGTTGGTTGAACAAAGAAAGTACATACCTTGAACCTGAAGAACCTGAGATATGTCAAACCCTTGGCTGATTCTGACTATGACCACGCCAATCTCAAAATCAAAGGCATCACTGAAAGGAGAAGCAAAGAGGTTAGCGTTCTGAACAGCTACTTCCATCCTCAAGATTTGCATTAATATTAAACATGTTTCTAGGATTTTGATATAATGAAACTATTAAAATCCACTTTAGAATATAGCCAAGAGCTGATGCCTTTTCTGTTTGTTTGTTTTCCCTTTGTGTCTTTTTAAAATATATTCTGGGTAGAGGTAACTAAATCATTCACTCTGTGACCAATTTATTCAAATGAGACTGTCATCTAGAATTTTGATTAAAAGCTTGTTGCATACTTTCAAAATGATTGAATCTTTTATAAATGAGCAAAATAATCAATGATATATTTATAACAGAGAATTTACAGGCTACAAAAACCTTTTGGTATTATTAGCTAACCTCTCCAAGGAAGACTCACTCCTTCTACATTTTTTTTTTTTTTTGAGACAGGGTCTCACTCTGTCACCCAGACTAGAGTGCCGTGGTGTCAGCCTAGCTCACAGCAACCTCAAACTCCTGAGCTCAAGCGATCCTCCTGCCTCAGCCTCCAGAGGAGCTGGGACTACAGATGCACACCACCACGCCCACCTAAGTTTTTTATTTTTTGTAAAGATGGGGATCTTGCTTTTGCTTAGTCTCCCAGAATTCTGGGATTACAGGCATGAGCCACAGCGTCCGGCCTCCTTCTGCAACATTTTTGACATCAAGTTCATGGTTAAAAACATCTCCAGTTCCTCTAAGGAAATTTTACCATTGACTCTGGACAGGCCATTTGGAGAAGCACTTTTTCATGGCAACGTGATGTAGTTGAAGATGGTTCTTGTGCCTTCTCTACATCTAGTTCAATGGAATTAGATTATATAAAAGAGAAACAAAGTCTCTCCTTTATCTTTGTTCTCATAGCATATATTTTTTTCTGGTCTTAAATATGGAAGCACGCCAATTAACAATTGGAGTCATTTGAAAATTTTTCTTTGAGAGCTCCTTTGTTCAATCTTCCATGGACCTGAAACCTGGGACCACTTGCCAGAGGGTCATCCTCCCCCAGAAACGATGAAGTTTGTGATTGTCCCACCACATGCAAACATGTTTCCAACAACCAAAGTACACCTGGATTTTTCAGATGATGATATAAATAAGTTCAGTGCAGCATGAATATCTACTCACGATTCAAACTATAAACAATCCTCACCTAACAAAATAGCTTCACTCTAATGCAAATTGCCACAGAGCAAATTCTTCAAACACAAATCTTGTTTCTAATTGTCCTTGATTACAAAAAGTACACAACATGCTCCACAAAAAAAAAAAAAAAAAGAAAAGAAAAGAAAAAAAAAGACTGGATTCTGTTAGGTTAGGTTAGGTAGAATAATGGCTCCAAAGACAGCTTAATAATCCCTGGGACCTGTGAGTATGTTTTCTTGCATGGCAAAGGAGACTCTGTAGATGCAGTTAGGTTAGGGACTTTGGGATGGGGAGATTATTCTGCATTATACAAGGATGGCGAGATTATTCTGGATTTCACTTAAAAGTGAAATTAAGAGGCAGAAGAGGAGTTCAGGGCAATGTGATGTGAGAAGGACTTGATTGGCCACTGCTGGCTTTGGAGATTGAGGAAGGGGCCCTTAGCCAGGCCTATCTGAGGGGAGGAGCTTCTAGAAGCTAGAAAAGGCAAGGTAAGAAATTTATTCTAGATCCTCCCAAAGGAAATGCAGCCTGGCCCACGTCATAATTTTGGCTCAGTGAGACCCATGTCAGACTTCTAGCCCATAGAACTATAAGAAAATAAAGTTGTATTGTTTTAAGCTGCTAAATTTGAAGTAATTTGTGTTTGCAGCTATTGAACACTAATACATACAGATTCTAATTTGAATTAGAACATACTTAAGACTGTTACAGAGATTTAAAATCTTTTATTCAAATAAAAATGGTAAAGTACTATACTGTTATAAAATGCCCCTGGTTAACAATAGTATCTTGCTTTACTTGAAGTCACAAAGCAACAAAATATCGGGAAGAGAAGTGCAGTCCAGATGCATGATTATCTTCCTTCTGCATTAATCCCACTGCTGTGGTAGTAAAGTCATTTAACTTTACCAATCCAGCTAAGTTTTATATAACTAAAAATTTGAGCCACCTTAGGACTGAACTTTACTACTGAGAAGACTAATTATTAATTTGTTGTAAGACTCAGAGGCCCCCTTGGTTTGGTATTACCAGGTTTGATTATTTTGGTCCTTTTTTATTTCTAGAATGTTGGGGATGGTGGAAAGGTTGGCAGACAATCCCAGGTAATTCTGTACCAAATAATGGACTCTTTGATTGAAGATTTCCATATTTCTTCCTATTTACTTACTTTTTTTCCCCTCTACCCTTCTCTTTTCTCAAGGTAAGGATGAAATGAAGATGAAGAATCTGGGTAACAGAGGGCAGACCTAATCCATTTCCAAGAATGTCTGGTTAGCAACCGACAGTGATGCTAAATATGTAAATATGCTATTTGTTGCGCCTGGTAAAACTCTGATCCTGATGACCTGGTTTAGCCTTAACCTACTGAACTTACAGCACCAGCAGGAGCCAGATGGCAGCACATGGCATTCAGGCTTTATATATTTGGGAAACACAGCGCACTTAATACATAGGCTCCTCACATTAGAAAGACTGTTAAATGAATTTCTGTTTGGTCAGTAATGCCTATAATTTCAGAAAATGAAGATTATTTTCTTACGCTTCTTTTCAATAGAATGAAGAATGCCTTCGTTAAAGTGTTTTGTAAATCTGCCCAAAATAATGATAAATGTGATGCTCATTATAACAGGAGCAGAGGAGACAAACTGCTATAAGAAACACTAAGCATATGCTTGTTCTGAAGGTGTGAGAACTTCTTCCCTCTGCAATATGGACTCTTAAGTGCAGCCGAACCTCTCAGGGCCTGTTCTGTGTCCTGTAGTATGAAATCAGAAGGCGGCCAGATCCCAGACACAGGAAACCTTCCATTTCCAGGGGTTTTGACATAAAAGATGGCCTCTTGGGCATAGCTTACACTGCCCCTCTTGTTTCTGGTTGAGTATTTTCAAGCCTAGAAGAAAGTCTCAATTTTCCAGAATGTTTCTCTCCCTAAGTGTATGTATAATTTGTTTTCTCTCATTTGAAAGAAGGAACAAATCCAGGTAATACTTCCGGTATATATGTGATTTTAGAGGCAGCATAGCACTGTAGTCACAAGTTTCAACTTTGAATTCACATAGTCCCGGGTAGACATCTGAGCTCCATCACTTACTAAACTCTGTGATTTTTCAACATGTTACCTAATTTTTAATGTCTATGTCTCCACTTGTAAAATGGGAACAATAATTGTATTTACTTCAAAGGCTTCTTATAAGAATTAAATGGGATCCTTCATGTTAAGTACGTTCACCTGGTGCCTGCTAGTGCTCTAAGGCTGCGGTCCCCAATTCCCGGGCCACAGACTGGAGGTGAGCAGTGGGCGAGTGAGCGAAGCTTCATCTGTGTTTACAGTCACTGTCTCCCGTCGCCCCCAGATGGGACTGTCTAGTTGGCAGGAAAATGAACTCAGGGCTCCCACTGATTCTGCATTATGATGAGCTGTATAATTATTTCATTATCTATTACGATGTAATAATAATAGAAACAAAGTGCACAATTAATGTAATGCGCTTGAATCATCCTGAAACCACCCTTTCTACCCTCCCTCACTCTGCCCCCAGTCTGTGGAAAAATTGTTTTCCATGAAACTGGTCGCTGGTGCCAAAAAGGTTGGGGACCGCTGTTGTAAGATCTATCATTATTACCTATACCCTAAGACTCTTCAAATATTTAGCATTAGATGTCACGTACCATCTAATGTTCTCATTTTGCACACAATCCGATGCTGCTACACCTGGCAGCAGAAGCACCTGGCATATGGGAGCCTCCTATCAGCAGAGAGAGATACGGGTCTCTGGGACAGTAAACAAATTATCCAAGGCTCAGAAGAAGACAGTGACTGAGTTGGGCACACCAGCCAACCCAAGATCCCAGGTGTTTTGAAAGAAAAATTTCCCCTTACCCGGCCGTCCTTTGCTTTTAATCTTGTAAATAGATTTTAAAGTTGTAACTCTAAACATTTACTTTTTTCTTTGGCACTAACGCTTCTCCCACCCTGCCTCCTCTGACACTCTGATTCCCTCAAGTTCTATTATTAGCCATGTGTTTTCACTTTGGGAAAGAATTCAGAGCACCAGGGGAATGTGCTCTTCTCAGGCAATTTAATCCAGCACAGCAGTGTGATGTGAAGGACAAGTTATGTACTGCCCCGATTAGTGCTTTATAAACAGGACCATGTCTCGAAAGCCATCACTTACTGTATGATTCCCACGTAGTTCTCAATCTCTGTCAAGGGAGCTTTCCTCCAGTTTTTTTTATATCCAATCACCAGAGTGTTTGGTTTCATTCTTCCTAAGCCCGAGGCCTAAACAGAGGACATAAACACATGGGTAATCCTTACCGTACTGGGAAACGACCACCACGAATGAAAAATAATGTCCCAAAGAGCACTGAAGTAATGTTCTGAAGATTAGATTACATTTTAGTGCATGTCCTTCATGCCCGTACTCAAGCATAAAATAGAAAGATTAGTTCTAAATCATCTAAGCCATAAATGGATTTTAGATGACAGAAATGTAGCTTTTCTAAATTAGCAGTCATTAGCATTTCTTCTGACACACTCATTAAAATGGTTCAATAATTTAAAATCAAGTGAGGGTCAGCTTAACTGTTGCCATGCATGTTGTAACTTAGTGGTTCAAAGCTCATTTCCACCTGTTATATCCATAATGTCATTAGCAGTAAAATTCATGTTTGAAAAATTCTTACATAAAAGGATCACTGAAACCTCTACTTGTATTATTTATTGAAGAGTGGCTGAACTATGTTTCCAAAACCTGATCCTCTTGCATGACAGTATCACTAATAGCCATCTTACATATCAGAAGTTTTGTTTCTCCCCATTAGATGACAGGATATGGCTTCCAATTAATCTAATTTGGCAATATTATGAAGCACCTATTAATTGCAAAGTGCTTCATGAGGTGTGGCGGGAGAGTAGCCAGGCACATTCTTTGGTCTTAAGGGGCCAGATATGGTGGAAGGGACAAGACATACACAAACAATTCTGACGTAAGTACAAATGCAACAGAAATACATATGGAAGCACAAAGGGAGAAAACTCGAACCAGGACTCGTGGTCAGTTTCATGGGAGTGAGCATGGCATTTGTTCTGAGTCTTGCAGGGTGATTAGATGTTGGTGGGTGAAGAGAAGGACAACAGTGGGAGTGACGGAAGGCCATTCTGAGTCACGGGAATAGTGACAGAAGTGACCAGAGTTCAACATTTAGAGGAGACAGTAGCAAGTGGAAGGAGATGGGCAGTGATGGAAGGTTCCTGAAATAAACTTTGCCTCCAACAGTTTGGTGTATTGCTCTTAGCCCAGCTTCTCCTTAGAGCATCATCTGGGCTTTGGCAAATGTGTGGTAGTAGGATGTAGTCTTTCCACGAGGATGTGGCAATGTGTGCCATAATTTCTGAGATGCAAAGCAGGCTTCATCCGAACTGATGTAGTCGGTAGTGCTTCCTTTAATACCACTCCGTCCTGCCTTTTGCCATGACCCCTCTGTATTCCAATTTTATTTGAAGAAATGTACGTGAATTTATGCATGTTCAATTTTTTTTTACCATTCCTTCCAGATTAATATAAGATTTCTTATCTATACCTATGTATTTTCTCTCCCTACTCTTATTCTATGTCTGTATTCCCATTCCTAGTTGAAAATTTTCTTATTTTACAAATATTCTGTGACAATTTTATATTAAATGTGTAGCCCTTCCAACATATTTAACTAAGGAGCTACTGAAAAGTAACTTGTTACTGAGAGAAAAATCAGCATCTTGCAATAATACCTATTTCCATGCCTTAGTAAATTAATAGCAGATGAAAAGAGGCTCATTGGGGGTAATAGGTCTTTCAGAAATGGCTTTTCTGCATGTGCAGCTACTTTGCAAGTGTTCTTAAGGGACATTAGAGACAGGAATGCATCACGTACTCTTAATCTCCATAATATTGTAGTTTAACCAATATATTTTCCTTTCCTGCCTGTATGAACATCAGAGTTACCTGGATACAGTCCTGAATGCCCACACTCCTAAACACGGCAACTCTGAAAGCCAAATGCACCATTTGGTATACAAAGAATCAGGACTTTTCAACCATATTAAAGCCACAATGTTTAGAAAGCCAAGTCCTACAATTTCTGAGGGCCTGCTGGATTGTTTTAAGGATTCTTTGGCACTCTAAATTATGAAGATTGCAACCAGGGAAAGATTTTATATACTTACTATTGAAGACATAAAGAAGGAAAGGAAAAAGGAAAGAACAAGGGAGGAAAGACTGTGGGGTTTAAGGTTGAGCTGTAGAGATTATTACATTTCATTCGACATTCTGGAAATAATTCAGGAGGATAGGGAGATTTTACGCCCAGATCACCATGCATTAATTTAGTTGAGCCTAGCAACTGCCCTCACACCATTTGCAAAAGAAAAAAGGAAAAGAATGCCTGACTTGAGCATTGCTATGTGCGTTATGAGATGTAAAAATAGTTTGAAGCTTCAATAGGATCCTGAATGTCGTCAACCGCCAGAACAAATTTGCATTTCAATAAGTATGGGGGCAGAATGTATGCTGGTGGCCAAAGGCAACCTAATTTCCCATTTCTAGTGTATCATTCATAGTTCATTGTAATAGAACCTCTCTGCTGTTGTTCTAGCTTTGCCTATCCCCAGGAATTCGAAATGAATTCCTCAACCATTGGCATTGATCTCTGACGCTGGGCTGCCTAACTACAGCCATTCACTTTGACAGCCTTATTAACAGGGAGCACTCACTGTCCTTTGCCTCTGTGCTAAGTCCCCCAACGCCAGCCTTACCTGAAGGAGACTTCGGACACCATCTCTGAAACAGTCCGCCGCCACCGCAGCATAAAAAGCCTTGATTTTGTTCTTTATAAGCCAATCCTGTTTTTTCGCCATGCCACTGTTCATCTCCTTAACACACAGCTTGCGCGGTCCCTGTACGACACAATGAAATATTGTTTAGAAGCCCTGCTATTATACATCACACTGCTGTTGTTTTCTAAAGCACAAAAATAGCCGGCAATGCCCCATTGAATTAAGAAATGGGAAAGAGGGAAAAACACCTTGCTAAACAGGGTTCACAGGGATCCAACCTTTTAGAGAGGACCTGTGCTACTTATATCATTCACTTTCCACCCAAAATATCCAGACTCATTAACACCTGCTTAATTAACTGCCTTACTCTGAATGAGAGGAAGAGCTAAGGGCATCATGGCACTTGAGGCAACACTGAAAACATGAGTGAAGAGGCTCAGAGGCTCAGGATAAATACACAATCAACCTTTGATCCAGTAGCGAGAGCCACTTTTAGGAACATCAAAGATCTCAGCTAGAGGCCTTTCAAGAAACAGACAGTGCTCTTGGGAGGTGAGCTGCAAATCCTACCATGCACTGCACACCTTGACAAGTCTATTTGGCTGATGCATTGCTTTTTTGTGTGGTAAAAATATCCTTGTACCACATTTCCCTGTGTAACGTAGACACATTTACACTCAAATAAATTAGCACTTCCTTGTCATTCAGTGCATGTGGTGGGAACAAAAGCTCACATACCTATAACAGAAGAATTGTGGAAGAAGCGAGGAAAGAAGTAGGCAGGTGTTGTGATGGTAGATAAGGCATTTTGTAACTTCAAGATTTAGTTCTGGAAACTCATTTTTAACTAAAAGTTCTGTTTTTGTTTCTACTTCCTTAAGAATATCAGCTAGCTCTTTTCTTCTCATGTTTTAATTCAACCCAAAAGGTATTTCTGATTATCTACTATGTATCTGACAGGGTATAAATTTACTATTTTCCCAGGAAATTCTTTCAATTCATAGAGAGATTTGGATTTTGTTGAGATGTCTTAGATTTCATATGAATCACCTGGGATCTTGATAAAATGCAGTCTGCGGGTCTGGGCTGGGGCACCAGATTATGCATTTCTAACAGGTGACAAGGTTGCTGCTGGTCCTTAGACAGACCACACTTGAGTGGCAGTCTCAGAGGGTCTTAGATTGGAGAGAAAAGGCATAGGGGTGCATGAAGAAAAGGTCCAGGCTTTGCGGTCAGACAGAGCTGGTCTCAAATCTAAGCTTGGCCACTTCAGAGGTAATTGATTATCTCTGAGCTTTGATATCTTATTCTGAAAATGGGGACAAACTCTATGCTGCAAGATTTGTTTTAAGTAGTAATAATAAGGTACCTAGTACAATGTCTAGAAATTTTTAAGTGCTCTTCTAAAGCTGATTTTTATTATCTTCAATGAGTACTTACAATCTCATCCAAGGCCTAGACCTAATTCCATCACTGTGTTTGTTCTATAACAGAGCTGAAAGAACATTGAATTGAGAGTCAGGATATCGGGATTAGATCTGGCTTTGGCACTGACTGACTGATACCCTGTGTATGTCATTTGTCCTTGTTTGACATGTATTCTACATCTATAAAAATAAGGCAATTGCCTGGGTTAACACTGCCCAGTATAAAAGCCCATAGCCATAGGTTGCTATGTCTCATTAATGTTTTTATATTCACTGTATATTGCAATGATAGTATTTTGAATGTATTGGGTTAAATAAAATATACTGTTAAAAATAACTTTATTTCTTTTTTCCTTTTTAATTGGCAACTAGAAATTTTTAAATTACATATGTGGCATATATTATATTTCTATTATACAATCATAGATGATATCTGGTGTTCCTCCCATTTTAATATTCTATTTAAATTGGATCAGGTTCTTCATATACTTATTTTTTTCAGTATGTTTTCCAGATCCTGACAACTTTTCAAAAACAATTTGGATGACTTTACAATTAAAGGAAAGTTAAAAAAAAAAAAAGCAAGAAACTTCAATGAAGATGGAAAAGGCAGAGAGATAGGGAGGGTAGTTATTAAACCAGAAGACCTAGTCTAAGAAAAGATATGTCATTATGAATCAAATTTAGCTCAGGTTTCCAGACTATGAATACATTTTGAGTCACTAGTCCTTCCTTGAGCATTCTAGACTTTACCAACTGCAAAAAGAAAGAATATTTTATTCAAGGAATCTCAGTGGTAACAACAGCCATTAGAGAGAAGAATAACCAACATCTTAGGAAAGATATTGGATCATCAGTATATTGAATTGTATCACATTGAGTATAAACCCCTGGGGAAAATGGCATTTATTTAAATAAATACAGTCTAACATATGTCTATTAGTATTACAAAAATCCAGATTAAACATTAATTGTGACAGAGAGATTTACTTTAATGCCTAAAGTTGCCATATTAAAAAGTCATAAAAATATTTCATGCAGAATCTTTCTTTGCTAAAAGCGATTATAATATCCTTGTAGCTCACTTATTAATGTGAGGCAAGGAAGGCTGCAATACAAATGTAAGAATAAAACAAACTAACAAAGAGGGAAGACACACTGGCATGCAATTATTCAACATTCAAATATGTCATAGTCATAAAAACGAATTTTACTACCCCATTATAATATTACAGAGATTAGTTTCTATTGGAATCCAAATTATGAGTATATGAATTAATTCAGGATTTGAACAAAGAAGCTTTAAAAATCTTGCATATATTATAACTTGGACATTGGTTGAGAAAGGGTTAGTCTACAGCCCTATCACCCTGAACACACCTGATCTCGTCTGATCTTGGAAGCTAAGCAGGGTAGAGCCTGGATAGTACTTGGATGGGAGAAAGGACTAAAGAATTTCTAATTATTTAGTCTGGAGAGGAAGTTGATGTGACGCTACTTCAAATAAATGAATATTATGAAAAATAGTTTGCAAAGAAGTTCCGACACCATTAATATCAAACAGAGGAATTGGGGCCAAGTGCAATGTTCTTTCCAATTTTATCTTTTAAAACACTGAGAGTCTTGTCTGTCTTTGTTTTTGTTGCTGCTCTGGTTGGAATTGTGGAAAAGAGAATTTTTCCTTTTCTGATTTGGTCCATATTTTATCTCACCATGAAATCCTGGTGCCCATTTGTAGGTCATTTAATTCTTTCTATATTTGGTCATGTCACTAATTTATTAAAATCAGAACAGAGCCTCACTGACAAAAGGAGAATAGATGCACCTGAAAAGAATACATTTTCTTCTTGGTGGATGTGAAAGGTGGGATTAAGAGGAGGTTGACGTTAGAAGCAAAAAATGAGAATCTGAGTTTCCTCTCGGTTATCTGGGCTTGACTTGCCCTCCATATGCCGCAGAGTCATGAGATGGGTGTCTTCTCTGAGTTTTCTTGAGACATTCTCAAAGAGAGCTTTAGGTTTCATGAAGGGATATTTTAAAAATTTTTAGGAAAAAAAAAGAGCAAGGGAAACAGTAAGACTGAAATTTTAAGAGGGGCTCTGCATGAGGAAGCTGGTCAGAAGTTACCCCTTTTCTTCTTGACAATGGGAGAAGACAACTGAGGTTTAAAGTAACATTAAAGAGTAGGAAAAACATGAATCAAAATAGATTTACATCTTGGTACACATGTGTGAAAGGACAAGAAGAATACGCATAAAACTCAGATGACATCGCCCCTGGAGAGCGAGAGAGCCGGGGGGGTCTGGAGTGATCATACCGGGGACTTCAGCTTGACATGTGAGCGTTTATTTCATTTAAAAGATGAGTGGAAGCATTTTTGACAAAAATGTTAACAGTTATTAATTAAGAGAGGCAGAATATAAATTTCATTTAATTTTATACAATTGAGCCCTATGATATTGCCAGTATTCAACAGTTTTGCTCTTCAAAAATGCAAATTTCATATGATTCAACTTAATATTTTTCTCAATGTTTCAAAATAAAAAATAGAGTCAATCTTTAAAAAAGCCCTTATTTTTCAGCCACCAACACAAAAGATGCCACTGTAGACTTCAAAGCCTTTTGCAATTTTAAGACGAAAAAAAATGCAGCAAAGAGGTAAGTGGCATGTTTTTGGACAATCATGGCTTTATCTGATTTGTATTCCAAATCCCAGATTTGTTAAATCAACTTTCGATCTTTAAAAGTATATCTATTTTTACATTTGCTTTAACTGAAAAAAATCCTTGCCTTTAAATGCAAAACATAATTATGGGAGAGGGAGACAGCTGTAGCGTGAGCCCTTCTCACGTGGGAAACACAAGTGTGAGCAGAAGCCGCGAGATTTTTAGAGCTGAACGTACCATGCCCAGAAAATTAAAGGCACATAAATTCAAACTAACTTATCTGTGATGATTGGTTTGATTCTCTCTCCAACTACTATGAGTGACATAAATGAGGAAACTCCTAGACAAAGGCAGTGCTTATGTATATCAGGATACCTCAGTCTCCCGAGTAGCTGGGACTATGGGCACATGCCACCAAGTCCAGCTAATTTTTTTGTATTTTTTTTTGTAGAGACCAGGTCTCATTATGTTGCTCAGGCTGGTCTTGAACTCCTGCCCTCAAAAGATTCTCTTACCCTGGCCTCCCAGAGTGCTGGGATTACAGGTGTGAACCACCGTGTCTGCCCTGCAATTTGCAACTCTTGACTGAATACTTGCCTTTTGCTGAACCCACTGGACCTGGATACGCCCAGAAACATGAGGGGATACTACAAGGTGGTGTCCTACTCCCTCCAGCCCTCCTGTGGTAATAGGAATGAGGAACAGAAGAGCAAAACTACTTACATATTGAATATAAAGCTTCTTCAGATACAAGTATATCACTTATTTATTTTCTCCTTTAGTTCAAAGGAGAAGAATGGAAAATATTTTAAAAATTACCAAGCTGAATTCTTTAAAATGAGTCCCTAGATTTTGTCTTGATGAAAGGCCCCGAATTTGAAATCTTTAGGCTGACTAGGAAAAAGGCAGGAAGAGGGAGGAGGAGTTCTGATGGGTATAAGAGTTGGTTGGATAGTTGCAAGACCACAGTAGATGCTTGGGGCCCAGCAAAGAACATAAATTTCTTAATTTCAATTTCAGCAGCTTCAAGGGCCATGACCTCGGGTCCTTTACAAACACCGTGGGTGCAGGAAATGGCAGCAGGGGCCACAAGCTTTCCATCTGCCCACTGACATTAAAGTGCCAGTGAGTTCTGGGTCTGGCTCCTTTTGGGTAGTGTAACAGCACTTTGAGAACGAGCACTTCAGTAGCTGACGGCCACCAGAGTGATGGAGCATGGAGCCTGCTGTCCCGTGATTAATTGGGTGGGAGTACATATCTCACTGTTCCATCATGATCGAACTGCTGCATACCTAACAAGTTCAAAATCCAGTGTCTGGACCTGTTTTTTTCAAGAGGGGATGCTTTAGGTTTTCGTAGACAGTACTATATTTCTGGAATGAAAATGGCAACTACAGCATGTTGAAAATAATGATAATGACAATATCAAAATCAACAACAACTAAAATTAACTGAGCATTTACTATATGACAGACATCAAACTCAGCACTAGAAAGCTTATATAATTGTCACAGCAATCTTGTGACACAGGTGCTATTTTTATTATTTTTGTTTTATAACCGAGAAAATTGACGCCAGAGAGACGGAAATTATGCACCTAAGGGACTCACAGCTAATAGGTGGCAAACAGTGTTTCAGAACTTGATTGTTATTCTCAAAAGCCTATAAGCACCAGCTTCCTAGTGTTTAGTTAAACACTAAATTGTCATTCTCTTATCATCATCACTATTTAACATTTTCCACAAAGGTGGCCTAACCGTCAACCATGGTGCTTTTGGGAAAACAAAATTTCTAATGGTATGCTGACTGCCCCCACATCCCCTTCCATCTGTTTCTGTGTAAAGATGATTGACGACTCAGCCTGGAGTCTAAAAATGCTGACAACATCTGCAGCCCCAGGAGCTCACAGAAAGTAACTAACTGGAAAGTCATTAACTGATGCAGTAACTATCTTCTGTTCCCAAGAGAACCTCAGCACCTGGGAGCAAGACTCTTGGGCCCTCCAAGGAAAGACCAGCATAGTAATGTATAATGTGATCCAACCAGGGCCATTGGACACAGCGACTAAGGAAGCTACTTCTGATGAAATGATATTCCAGCATCATACTCCTTTATTATGGTTAAAGTATCAAAGAGTTAATTAAAAGCAATATTTCTTCTCTCTAAGAAGACTTTTTTCTCCCTTGCCAATATATGACTGTTTATACTCTCAGTTCATTTCTCCAGTCCTAAAAATATTATATTGCCTGCTAAACTAAGTTTTCTCTAAATTGCCGGAGAAGAGAAACACCCCAAACTGCTTATTCCATCAAAACTGACTCCTATATTGTATTGGCCAAAATGAAATCCACTAATCCAGGGCACCAAAGTTGATAATAGGAGAGAGCGGTACTTGATAAGATTTTAAAAAATCCTCTGGAGTCACAGTTGGTCATTACTTAACCTGTCAATCTCATGTATTCGGTAGAAGTCTCTCCACCCCCCCCACTGGATAATTGCATTGAGTTGTATTATGTGAGTTACTGTCATATTAGCACCGAGAGGAAAGGGAATAGGAACAACTAGCTTCATAGAGCATTTAGGATATTGCCAACTCGAGCAGGATGGTTAAGTGCTGATCATGATGACATACGGTGAATTAGCCCCCTGCATGATGGCAGAGTTGACTGGCTGGAGGGTCACACGACTTCCTGACAGCCCTGTTCCTCAGCTATTGGAAATTTAAGTCTGATGGTGCTCCCAAGGACACAAGTCTGCTAAGGCTTTCTCCTCACAGCATGATGCAGAGCACACTCAGGTGGCCTGCACTGGCATCCTGGCTCTGCCACTTTCTTGTCATGTGATCCAGTGCAGTAATTGAATTTTCCTGAATCTCACTTTTCCAAACAGTAAAATAAGAACAGGGCTTCTTTTCTTCCCTGCCTCACGAGACTATTGTGTGGCTCGAATAAGAAAACTGTAGAAAAACACTTTGAAGAATAGGTAAGTACTTAAGTACTAGAAAAACACATTGATAGCTGAGGATTTTGAGTGGGGTGTGTGTGTGTGTGTGTGTATGTGTGTGTGTGTGTGAGGAAAAGAGAGAGAGAGAGAGAGAAAAAAGAGTGTATTATGAGAATAGAAATAGAGATTGGCTAGACTTATTATTTTGTACTTTTAATGCTTTCTCCACACTTGAAAAAATTGGTCAATAATTATGGTTAAATTTTTAACACCTACTTTGAATACCTCCCAGGAAAACCACCAATAAGTCATTATTAGTCCACCATATACTTCCTGAACAAAGAGGAGTTCATTTAGCTCTGAGTGTTTATCTAAGGTGTGGGAAACTTGGTTTAATTCCCTAGCTATCTGTAGTGTTATCAAGTTTATCCAAATATTTAACCTAAATTCTATGTACTGTCATTTAAAGCCCTTATGTATTTCCTCATCAGTTGATCTATATAATAGTGCTCTATCTAGCTCATTCCATCCTTTTATATTTCTGTAGACAGTTATCACTACAAATGCCTTCATTTTATTTCTGAGCCAGTTCTTTTTCTTGACTCAAAGACCATCAGATGGAAATATTTATCACTTTTAGTTGGTCTCCTGTGAAATCTGAAATGCATTTCATTTACTCATTTAAATTCAGGATCATGGGCCCTTACTAACCCTTGTTCTATGAGTCAGGTAGAGAGGGCTCTTGTCCAAACTGTTTTGCTATTTTCCTATCACTGCATGCACTTCTCTGCTCACCTCAAGGTGAGCAGGGAGGAAAAAGCACTTCCCCTGGGTGGAGTGGCTCTTACCACAAAGACTTCACAGCAGATGCAAAGGCCACTGTTCTTGGTAAAGGCATGAGTTATATCCAAGAGGGCAGGTCTCGTCATGGGTCCGCCTGTTAAGACGATACACTGGGGCCTGAAAGTGGAGAAAAGAAGATGGGAGAATTGGCATCGCAGAAAGCCTGGGAGCCCGGAACCTCCCCAGGGACAGAAGGCTTGGAAAAATGAGACAACCTCTCCCCTAGCTGTGTCTTGGCTTCCCTGTCAGAATTCTTGAATCATCCCCCCTGTCTACCTTGAAATCTTTGTATTCTTAATTTACTTTGTTACAGGAAAAGTGTGAAACGAGGAAAAGTCTGTCTTGCGCTTCCCTCATCTTTTTTCCCCCTACACACTACCCTACCCTAAATCCCAACACAGCTTATCCCTCTCCAAGCAGTATTTTTATGCTGCTTTCCTTCACCGTCCTTGCAAAATCAGATACAACTAATGAAGAGCTAGAAGGGTTGTTTCTAAGAGAATTCGGTAGGCCATAAAGCCCTCAGCTGAATGGCCACAATACCAATCAGTAAGGTGTGTGGGGATTTAGGGACATCTCTCTGATATGACACCACTTAGGCCACCTTTCTGTCCCCACGCAGAGAAGGTGACACTTGGCACTTGGAGGGGCTATAGCTTAGGGTGGGCACAGCTCAGAGTGGAAGGAAAGAAAGTGTGAAAATGTGGCAGTTTTGTATGATTGCTTATTTGTAGAATATACTCATAAAGCTTATAACTACCCTAATGCACTTGTTTCCCAGAAAGGAAAATCACTTTTACTGTGAAACATCACCTCGATGTTCGAGAAGCCAATTTTACCTGAAATTTTTTACATGGTCTTCCACCGTAGTTAATTCCAGAGCGTTGTCTAAAGCACTCACGTAGGAGAGAGCCTGAGTGGAGGAGCCCCAGTTCACATCTGCGGATAAAGGAGGAAATGGGCATAATAAGCATTGACCTTTCCTCTGTACACCATGAATAATTTTTGCAAGCCATTCCCTTCTATGATTTTCCTTGGCTATGCCAGCAGTGACAAGTGTCCAAATCAGAGAAAATACAACGTAGTATTTCCTAAAAGGCACACTGTGTCCTGCTAGGAACACTACGTGAATCCTCAGGAGTGAGACTTCTTTCCAGCGAAGAATCAGACTGGAAGGCCGCAGTCCCAGGAATCTGGTTTGGTGGGAGAGGCTAACCATATTGCAGGCAGCCGGACTGGGGAAAACGGTCAGCAACCAAACAAATTCAAGGTGTCTTCACTAATTTTTAAATTGAAAGAAAAAGCAGCATTTTGCCTACACAAATAGTGTGCAGTAATCTTTATATATTGAACAGTAAAACTGAATAGCTCGGGAATTCTTACTTCCATGAACAGGGCCAAGGTTCTTTAGCAAGCACTTCAGTTTGAACTTTTAAAACTTAATCTTCATCAAAAGGAAGGTCAGTTCTACCAACCATCTCTTGTCTTTTTTTTTTCTTTCTGTATTTTGTTCTTTACAAATTTAAATATTAAATAGATTCTCTAAGTTTTATGAGATGAAGTCCCTGATAGGAACGTACAGATACACCCCAGATGACAGACATAGCTAATTCTTCCCAGTCTTGCTCTGGAGAGTCAAGGAAATAGGTGAGGGATAGAGAAGACTAATATTGATTAAGTGTTGACTGTGTACCAGGTATTAAGCATAGCATAGGCTATTTATTTTATACTGTAAAATATTTTTATAAGGAGATTTATATGTAAAGAATGAACCTTGAAGCATACCTCATACCATATGCAAAAATTAACTCAAAATGGATAATAGGCCTAAATATAATTCCCAAATGCATTAAAACTTCTAGAAGAGGTGTGTGACCTTGGATTAGGGAAAGATATCTTAGATGAGATGCAACAGGACAAAACACAAAAGAAAAAAAAAAAGGTAAGTTAGACTTCACAAAAATTAAGAACTTTTGTTCTTCCAAACAAACTGTAAGGAAAATAGAATCCACAGATCTGGAGAAAATATTTGCAAAACACAAAATGCTAAAGGATTTGCATCCAGAATATATAAAGAACTCTCGCAACTGAATAATAAGAAAACAAACAACTAAAAAATGAGCAAAAGATTTAAACTGACACTTGACTAAAGAGGATATATGGGTAGCAAATACGATGTTCAACATCATTAGTCATTGGGAAAATGCAAATTAAGCCACAGTGAGATAGCACTATACATCTACTGGAATGGCTTTTTATAAAAACAACTGACGATACTACACGCTATTAATAACAAAGATGTAGAGCAATTAGGGCTCTTATTCATGGCTGGTAGAACTGGAAAGTGATACTGCTACTATGGAAAAAAGTTTGGCAGTTTCTTATAAAGTTATATATACACTTACTATACTATACAATCAGAAATCCCACTCCTAGATATTTACCTGAGAGAAATGAAAACATAGGTCCACATACAGACCTGTGGGTGGATGTTTATAGCAGCATTATATATAATCACCCTAAACTGGAAACAACCCAGATGTCCATCATCTGGGTCAGTAGATTTTTTAAAGATTTGCAATGTATTCACACGATAGAACGCTACTCAGCAGTACAAAAGAACAAACTACTTATACATGTAACAGCATGGATAAATCTAGAAGCATTATGCTAAGTGAAAGAAATCATACCATACATGATTCTGTTCGCATGATATTCTAGAAAAAGCAAAGCTATAGGATCAGACATCAGAAAAGCAGTTGCCAGGGACTAAGTTGGGGAGAAGAGATTGACTACATAGAGGTATAAGGGAACTTTTGGGGTTGATGGAAATATGCTATATCTTGATCATGATGATGGTTATGAGATTGTATAAGTTTGCACATCTAAAAGAGGTGAATTTTATCATATGTAAATTATATCTCATGTTAAAAATATATAAAATGATAAAGAAAAACAAAGCAAACAGACTCCTCCCAGATAATTACTACGATCTCTGCTTTATTGGCAGAGTGAGGGGAAGGGAGTGTGGGGTGGTTCTCTGCCCCTCAGCACTGCACTCTGTGATCTTTCGTCTCGCCCAGCTTGAATCCACCTGGTTCTAAAGTCAACATCCAAAGTTCAGATCCAATTATATTTCTCCATTTGAATAACCTCTGGTATCATCTTGTTGCTCACATTATCAGATTCTTTAGCATAACATTTAAGTTTCTTATTTATCTGGCCCCTATCCATTCTTCTAGGCTCACCCTGTGCCCTTCTCCTGAGCACTCAAGAACTTCACGTGTGCTAACGGCCTGAGGCTTCCCAAATATGCTGCTATGTGCTTGTATGTGTCCTTGACTTCGTTCCTGCTTTGCCTCTGCCTAGAGTATCACGCCCTGACTCTGTCCAATTAACTAACCCTTAGTCACTTGATTTTTTTAAACCTGGATTATTTGTTCATTCAACAAATATTTATTGAGTGCCTACCGAGTTCTTGGCTCTGGGAACACAAGCCATGAACCAGGAAAGTTTTCCTGGACAACTCTAATCAAAGGTAACCACTCCCTCCCTTTTTCTCAGAAATTTATTCAGATTACTCTCATGGTACTTATTATATTGTATTATAATTAATTGCTTAAGTGTGAGTCTGGGAACTCCTTGAGTGCAGGGACTATATTTAATTCATCAGGACATTAGAGGCAGAAGGGGAGGTAATGGAAAGCTTGTGGGGTTTGGTATCATACCCACTCTGGTTAAAATGTCAGCTCCATTGCATCCTGACTATTACTTTGGCAAGTGGTCAACTCTTTGAACCCTAGTTTCTTCATCCATAAAATGGGATTAATAATAACTAATGTGCAGCATTATTGTGGGGACGAAATGAGTGCATGAGATATAATAGGTGCTCAACAACATTAACCATTGTTATTATTATATTACATTATGTTATTAATATCCACCTTACATATGACTCAACCTAAGCACAGAGAAGCTGCTCAATAAGTGCTTAAGAAATAAGTAGTGAGAGAGAGATTTGGAAACCCCATCCTATGTGGTCCTTCTGATCTCACCTGGCTTCTTATAAGTCACGTAGATATAGAGGAAGAACTCAATGACATAGGTGATGACAGCTGCCCACCAGTTGATGATAAACATGACTGCACAGCACAGAACAGCTCCAAAAAGAGATACCCACATGTTGTAAACTCCATATGCAGGTCTCCACCCTGAAAATTGAAAAAAGTTGCAGAAGAAAAATTTTCATGCTACTACTCTCATGCCACTGAATATTATAAGAATATAACATGACTTTAAAGAATTAGAACTTGTGGGTCAGTTTCCTAACTCTGTTACTATTTTCCTATGACCTTGGGGCCCCTGCCTTATGAAGGTGGTACTTATACTAAATAGGATGCTGTAAAATTTAAAAGCATTAAGCACCTAGAAAATGTGCCACTCATGATCCCTCCATACTTTTTTTGCATGTTCCCTGATTTCTTCCCAAACTATTAATACCAAACCATAAGCATCTAATTCTATGCCATTGGGTGAAAAGAAGCAGGAGAGATGGAAAGGAGTAGGAAGGAGGAATGTCTTGGTGGTTCAAGAAGGAGAAGGTTAAGACAATGGGCTTTTTGTTCCCATGGAGAAGGCAGGGCAGTCGTCAAGAGTCAATCAGCTTGACTTCCCAGTAGCTCTTCCATTACCCTTGGAGGATCACGCTTGCTCTTTCAGAAATAATAATCTATGGAAAAGAGGGAGAAATGGTTTCCTAAAACCAGACGGCTAGCAATGCATTCTTAGACCCAATGCATTAATATGTCATGCATTTTGCAATTAAAATATTTTTCACAGTGAGTATATGCATAGGGAGTTTCTGTGTTCTATCAGGTCCCCGAAATGAAAGAAACTGGGAGACAGCATGGTCAGCATGGGGAAGCTCTGAGTTGAAAGGCACATTTAGTTTAGGAGTGAAGTACATTTTAAATTAGGAGTGGCCAAAATACAACAGAGCTTTAAGTCTTCAGAAGCAATTTCCCAAATGGCCACAAGATGGAAACAGCATTTCAAGAACATCACTGGAAATACCCTATTTTTCTCTGAATCTGGGTGTGTGTGTGTGTGTGTACATGTGTGAGAAAGAGAGACATTTTCTGGGTTTGCGTATCCATGTGTCTTCCTTTATATGCCTTTCTACTTTTCCTCTTTCTTTTTCTGTATTCCTCTTTTCTTTCCTCCTTTTCACTCTTTCCCCTGTCTGCATCTATTATTAATTCACCTTGTTTTTCAAAACTGGCCATAATGTGGTATGGAGTTACACATTTCTTTGTGTCAAAAGCACACAACAAAACAGAAAAGAAATTCCTTTAACTATCTTCTGTAGCCTAGTATTGGATGCATAAAGGTTCCCCTTCCATCTATTATTTTTTCTTATTGGCAGCAGGTTTTCCAAAGGAGACTTGAAATCTTGGCAGGTCTCAAAAGAGTGGAAATGTGTTTATATCCTGGGTAGAAGTCCCTTGTGGTGGAGACCTTCTGAATGTTGATAATTACAAGTCTCCACTCTGGTGGAAAGGCAGGAAAAACTCTATTGGACAATGGAAGCAAAGAAGAGGTGAGGGGTGACTAGAAAGGGTAAGGTTCACCAAGTGAAATTTTGACCAATTTTCAAGCAATTGGTGCCCTGATGCCACCAGCGTCAATGTGACGAAGTCCAGTGTGTATTTGCATTGCCTGCACTCAGCAGGTAATTATGGGAACTACTCATCCTTCTCTTCTGCACCATGGGCAGGAAACAAATTGATAGTAAGGAAGTTTCAAATATATACATTAATTCCACTTCTGTGGTCACTTTCACCCTGGAAATAAATAGTGGTGTTTTTCTACTGCTAAAATAAATGTGGTTTCTCTTGCAATGAATAATTTATTGCCGCAGGAGAAAATTGACTTTATGGTTGGTCAAAAAGGCCATTGCTCAAATGATTCTTTTTCTATTTCAGAAATCATCCCCCAACTCACTAAAATAACGTGGATTACACTTCCCACTAGGATATAAGGAAACATATAAACACAGATTGAACACTTTTCACTGACTCATTTCGTTTTATTGAGACAAACTAACTGTTTGCTTAGGTGTATTTTAGCTTTTTGAAAGTCAGCTTACCTGGAGATTTGGCATAAGAGGCATGGAAGCAGGAGAAGTTAATAAGTGCATATGAGGCCAGGAAAAAGTTGGAGATGATGGGAGCGATGGTGTTCAGTTCCGCTGTAAAAGAAGCAGAATTGAACATGTACGTGTGAGTGATGAGAGCAGGGCCGGAACAGCTGTTACATCCTGGAAGCCTGACTTTATTTGGAAATTGAAAACATAGCTAGCATCTGTCAAAGTTTAGGAAGTTAGTGATTTTTCTTTGGGGGCTACATATATTCTCTTAGCCAAGGTTTCCATAAAACAAGTAAGAAAGTCTACCAATCAGAAAATAGAGAATTAAGACGTCTACCAACAAAAAATTCAACTAGTAGCGGGGAGAAGATTTGGGAACTAAGCCTATGGTAAACTCCCCTGTAGCTATTCTGGAGGCACCAAATCCTGTGTTCTGTGTCTGCTGCGTATACAGTCAAAAGACTCGGCAAGGTATTAGTTTAATACCAGTGCACCTGAAACTCCCAGATGGAAATATCTCTGTATGTACCCAATATGCTTTCTCTGACTTTCAGGACTCTTGTTAGTCATTTCTATTTTCCCATACCTCTAGAGAGTTCTACCTCTTAAGGCTTGCCAAAAGTACTTTGGCCTCCATGGCTAAATATCCCGTATGATTTACTCCAAGCTGGATCGTTTACTGCGTGATATAAGAAAAAATATAGAGACATTCTCCTTCATCTGAAGGTCAGACATCCGTCAACCTCAATAACACAAATGCAGGCAGCTGGGTGTGATTCTAGAACATGGATACGAACAAGAGGTAGCCACAAACAGCTGCCATAAACCTTGTGCATGAAGCTCGTTTGCATTGATCTGAAAGAGGGATTTTTAGAGGATATTGTTTCATTTATACAGAACTTTTAAAACTTTGGTTGCTTAATCACTTATATGTGGGATAGGGCAATGATGAGGTCTTAAAGCCTAAATTACAAAATTGAAGTATCTCTGTATGTAATCAGTTTTTATTTAATTCTAAAACATCTAACAATCAGAGAGAGAGTTATATATTCCCTTCTTCTGCATCATAGAAATCTCATGAGGATTTATGAATTATCATCACTTCCTGAGTTCAATACGTAATGATGGGGCGCCCTCGTTGCTCGGTTCCGCTGTGCCGAGGAAGGCTCTGCCTGCCTGTGTGTGGTTCCGTTGTCCTGTGACTTTTGCTTCTTTTCCTCTCATATGCTCATCTGAAAGGTGGGCCTTAGGGAGGAATGAGGACTGTGCAGACTGAAGTTGATGAATGTACCTCTCCAAGATTATGTGGCTGTTTTTGTATCGCTTGGGGAGAGGAAGCGGAGATGATAGTCTAGGTAAGTGTTTCTCAGATATTAGTGGCCCACGAATCTCTTGAGAAGCTTGTAAAACGCAGATTCTGCATCCTCAGAGATTCGGACTCAGTAACTCTAGAATCGAGCCTCAAATCTCTGCACATTGACAAGCACCCCGGGTGATTGTGATATAGACGGTCAATGGACCACATTTTGGGAACAGTAACATCAGGCCAGTAGATACAGCAGCTGGGGGAGACTCTGGAATTAGACAGCATAAGGCAAGTTGGAGAAAGATTCAGTTGCATTTGGTTGGTGGATTTCCAACACTCAGATTTAAAGGAGAGATTAAAGTCCAAAGTCTACCTCAAGTTCCTCAAAGGCCCTCTACACACAAGGATTTCTCATTTCCTTCTTAGACAGACTCCAGTATTCCCAAATGGGATCTTAAACATAAAACAGGTAGTTTCTCAAACTAAAAGGAAAACCCTATGAGTAATCAGAAGAATTATTTGGCTTTCAGTAAGAACAAGAAATCTACAAACCAATAAGAATAAACGCCATGGCTATAAAAAAAGTGAGAATATATCCTCTCAGGGGTTCATTGTTTTTGCCATATCCCTTTGCAAAGAACTGCAGGGCTTTGTAGATGTTGTCCTTGCACAGAGCCTAATGGAAAAGAAGAGGAGAAATCTGTCATTTATATATCTATGCACAGTCATTTTCTCTAGGTGATTCAAACAAGAATATTTGGAGAAAGATTAAGTGATACACAATATGAGGCGCAAGTTAACACTGCCGTTTATCATTCTTTATGTTATTTGAATCGATCTTGACTATGTGGCAGACATCGCACTTGAGCCAGATGCAAACATTAACTGTTTCAGAAATGATGGAAAATGATTGCCGGTGAGAATGAATGTCTCAGCTTGAGCCACGTTCAGGGGAAACAGCAGTAAGGAGGAGCACGGTCCTGCAGTCTTGCGCCTGTATTACCTGGAACACTTTGGGTGCGCTGACAAGGGAAGCCAGGGCGGAGGAGAGCGTTGCGGAAAAGATTCCAGCAGTGATGAGGGGGCCAAACCCTGACACCATGCTCATGACCTTGGGAAGAGAGGTTCAAGTCAGAAGGCTCACCCAATAGACAGTAAAAAAAAAAAAAAAAAAATCCCCCAATTTTTGTGCAAATCCTCCCTTTTCTACTTGCTGAGATTTGGAATCTCTTGTACAAGCTAATTGCTTCTAACCAGATTTCCCCCACCCCCGCTTCATTCTCAAGTTCTCAATTTTATTTTTTCAAAATGAAATGGCCCTTTTTGTTGTTTATAAAATAATAAATGTTCACCACAATGTATTCAGAAGATACTGGAAAGAGTAAAGAAGGAAATGGTTTCGAGGATTTTAATAACATTTTCCCCCCTCTGTTCTTTGTAGTTATGTGTTTCTTTGATGATAGGAAATTCTATCCAGCAGAAAGTACTATTTTAATAAGGTTTGGGGAGGGGTTCCAGCTGTTTACTAGTCTTTTAAAAGACATTAACCTTTCTTCTTCTTCCTGCACACAGAGGCCTTTCAAGCCTTTGCTTTTCCTGTGCTCATTAAAGGTAATTTTAGATCTGAGACATGATGAGATTCTATCACTTTAAGTCATATTTTGGAATAATGACTTCAGCTGAGTTAATTTCTCTTTGTTGGTTGTTAAAATAGATGAATGAAGCTTTCACGGCAAATTTACATCTCCCTCTGCTCACCAATCATGCAGACAAATTAATGTTTCACGTCCTACGGTTTCCCCGACTTCCCTTGTTCCTTCCCTCTCATTTACCGCCCCACTCCGGCACTCACGATTTCTGTCTGTCTCGGCCTTGTCTTTTGGGCTCTCCAGGGCCACCTCAAAGGCTTTTCCTAAGTGGAAGCCCATGCATGAAATGCACTCCGAGTGCTAACTAATCTGAACTTCTTCCCACTAAGAAATCTTGCACAACTGATTGGAAGACGCATAGTGCCAGGTGGTGATCCCTCCCTAGTGACACAATTCCTACTACTGCCTGTTGCCCTCCCACCGCCACAGTGAATGTAACCACAGGATTTGCTACCACATCATGCCTGTATGATTTCTTTCCTCGCACACAAATTATTCCTTGCTGAATTCATATCAGTTAATAATCAATCAGCTGCAGATTCAGACATTTTACTGTACGTGATGTTCTAAACATGAAAACAATAGCAATAAACATGATTTTCTTTTTTGCAGTTTGAACCTGGAAATTGTTCATCAGTCCATATTGACACGGTTCATGCTGACATCTGGAGAAGTCATAGCCCAGCCCACAGGCTGCTGAACCATTGCAGTTCATCCCAGAAATGATGGTGTCATTCATGCTCCCAGTGGCATCTCGGACCACACAGGCTCCTGTAGAAACAACCATGGCTTGTCATTTCTTTGTGAGTGTTCTGCTCCCTTAGGGTTTTTTTTTTTTTTTCTGAAAACACACTTAGTTTACTCTGAGTCTGAACAGGTCCATTTCCCAGCCTCTGCTCACTGTCAGTGCTTCTTGAGATATGGTAACTGGAGGCTCCCATTCTCCGGGACCTGGGAGCGCCCCCTGCCTGTAACCGGCTGCCATTTCAACTGCCGGTGTGGTTTAGGTTTGGGTGGTGGGAGACTTGGGAGTTGAGATTGTCTTAATTCCTGATCTCTTAAAATACACTTGGCGGGTGCTTTGAGCATAACACATACTCAATTCGTATTTCTGGCTTAGTGTTACTGATTGGGTGCTTTTCAAGTAGAGGGATTTGTTTCCTCATCTGCAAGAGAACCAGGGGATGGCATTATGGAATTCTAGTTTCGAGAACCAAAGCCCTTGTTGTCAACTAATGATATTCCTTGCATAATTTTTTAAATTGTAGTTGTACTTTATATACAAATTTAATGGTTTAAATAATAAAGAAAAATCATATTTTATCATTTATCATTTAGGATAAAATAAGATTTCCTAGGTAATGGTCAAATAATATTTATCAAATATTCATCTCAGTTTATCTATACCATAATTTTCATACATTTGAGTGTTTCTGTTATTTTCTATTATAAACATTCTATGATGCACATGTTTATGCATAAACTTTTTCTTCTGTATTTCAAAATATCTCTCTAGGATAGATTCTCAAAAATGGAATTATGAACATTCAAAAACATTCAAGCCTCTTGAAATCACTGACTTTCCCTATGAGTTTTTATAACCGTAATCTTTGCCACTATGTATTTGATAGGATTATTGAAATATTTGAATATAGATATGAAATATATATATAAACCTTCCTTAACTACATGAGGATAAATATTTTACAAACTAAATGCCAACCAATAAAACTGTTCACTTTGCTTTTCAAACTCCACCCAGGGTGGATTCCTATTCCTTGCTGATAACTTTAAGACAGGTCCCAGTGACAGGAGCTACTGGGAACCCTCCATCTGAGCGATGGAATTCACATTCTTTAATCTGGGAAAGACTTATAAATCATAGAATCTTAGAGATGAAAGAGCCATTTAAAATAATCAGTGCAGGAATCCTTTTTCTCATAGTCTTGAGAGGTGGCTTGCCAGCCTCTGCTTAAACACTTGAAACTATGGATGTTGATTACCAAGCTAAACTATCCATCCCAGATTTTACCTCTTTCATGTTCATTTATGTTGACTTGACTTTCCTGAATCCTGTATTTTAACCTCTGAGTAACAGATCTCTCCAAATTCCCATGAGCCAGGCCATGAGCCATCACTGGCACTAATGACAGGCCACTGACCCCATGCCTGTCCTCTTACCCTGGGAAAAGTGCAGAAACACAGATTTTTTCCACCCATCAGGGACAAAAACTAGAAAAATCTCTGAGATTAGAACCATAACTTTACTCATTCCCTCATTTGTACTGTGGGTAAAAAAAAAAAAAAAAAAAGAAAACCATTTGGGAAATTTCACTTTAGGTTTCAATGTCATTTAAAAATGTGTTGATTTTCTAAATATTGGCATGAAATTTCTTTGCATATAACTGAACTTGGAACTGCCACAACAATACACTTAACAAACTTATCCAGTTTCCTCCAGTAAGAGGCAGGGAAGAATCTAAGTTAATTTTTTTGCTTTTATCTCCAGAAATCAGCTCCAGATATACGCACTTTCCCAATTTCCCTTACAGTGAGCAGAGGAGGATAGGGATGTACCTTTTGGTTTCCACAAGGGTCCAGCCTGGAGCTATATTCCCTAGTGTACACAGAAAAGAGTTTTCTTTTCCAAATGTTGGGAAAACACATTTCTTCCTCTCCTACTATGACGAAAGTATGAGGCGGCTCCCAACCAGGAGGAGGTGTGGCTGTAGGCAGCAGGTGGAACCAAAATCAGCCTCAGGAACAGCAGGTGAAAACACACATTTTCTGTTCACTGAGCAATGGAGGGGTTGGCCGCCCACACTGCCAGCAGCTGGGTCTTTTCTTGTTCTGATTGCCTGCCAATTGGTGACAGTGATATTTCCACATTAGGGACAGCATCTCAAGGATGCGACAAAGTCATAAAATCTACATCTTTTATACCTTAAGGCTGTTTTTTGGTTTGTTTTTCGCTACTTTGCTCTGTTTCTCAACTGCCTCCTAGGGCAAGGGAAGTATGTGCTGGAAGTGGTAGCTTTCTTAGCAATGGGATTATCACCTAGGGTAGTAAAATGGGACCCTTTTTGTGTTCAGGTAGAATGACAGTTTGATTAGCTATACTCTAGCCCTGACTCAGAGACACCTACATTACAGCTTAATTGCATTTAAACCCCCAAAGCATCCAAACCATTAACATTAAGGTACCAAGAAGAAAATTAAAATTGTTGCCTTTTATAAAACTTTCTACTTATGCTCCATGGAAAGCCCACTAGACATGAAGAACAACTAAACCCCTTGTAATTCTGACTTTCTGACACCAGAGGTGTACCACTTACCTACACAGATAGCAACAGCTAGGTAGGCAACTGTGGTGATGAAAATGGCCAGCATGGTTCCTCTGGGGATGGCATCTTGGGGATCCTTTGAAAAAATAAGGTGGAGGTAGGAGAATACAGGGCAGAATAAGAAACAGATCACTTAGAGTTATTTCCATATTTTCAAATTTTTAGGCTACCTTTCCAGAGATAAGCTCTAAAGAAAAGATCAAGCAAATGGCAAGGTGATGAGCTCAAGTTCTTTTTGGACAAAGAAAAGGTGTTCAGAGTGAATAAAGAAATCTGTAAAACTTTGAGCTGAACAGAAGAGAACTCTAACTGTACCGAAGGAGGTTTTTAACATTAGGTGTAGTTCACTCACCCAGATCTCTCCCTTCCTTTTACCTCCTGTGAATTTCACGTAGTTGTATCCTAGACCTTGCAGTGTTAGGGGACAATATAAAAACATATTTGGCTCATTGATGATACCTGTGTGTTTATGTGTATTTGTTTTATACTGAGCTTGGGCTTGCATTAAAAAAATCACTTCTGACTGAGCAAAAAGTATGATCGACTAAGTTCTTCAGTCCCTTAAATTCCTCGTTAGAATCTAGTTCAGAAATGACTGCAATGTGAGATATTTAATTTCCATAAGCAGGCATTAAGAAAGAGGCAAATTCAAGCTTATACCAGAAAATGGGCTTTTCTCTTGTGCATAAATGTATATACATTCGCTGAGTTGACGTCATATTTAATTTACCATTTTATATCCTATTTGGGGGGCTTAATCATACCAAATCAATTTCCAAGGAGCATATTGCATTATATTCAATTCAACTTAACAGGGATTATTAAATAGAAATTTTAATGTATTCACTGCTTATACAGGCCAGTGCCTGGCATATAGTAGGAGTCAATAAATATTGAATTGAGGAAAGCACAATTGCAGTAGGCATTAGTCCCCCCGCCGGAGGACGTGAGACTCATCAATACAAATAAGCAGTCTATACAGTCACGCAAAGTTTGGGCTTTTTTTTTTTTAAAAAAAACAAAAAACCTGAAATACAGTGATCAAGTCCATGAGAAAGGTCACTCATGGTGAATGCAGACTGAGCTTGATTGCTGAGAATCATAACAGATTCAAGCAAACCTGCCCCGACATGGCAGTAAGCCAGCCCTGTGGAGCCACTCTGATCACTGATTCCTCCCCACTCTTCTCGGAATTTCTGCACAAAGGGTTTGTTCTGATACATGCAGACCCAGTCTCTTCCTTCCAAACTATTGTCTCTAAAAGTCAATGTGGCAGGTGTGCGCTATGGAGCAGCACGTGGAAGGAAGAAGATGGCAATTGTGGCTGAAGTGGGCCCCACTCAGTCCCCTAATTCATGTTATGTTTCAAAATTTATCTTATTGCATAAGAATTTCTTGAGATCTGAGTGAAATGTAAAAAACTGAGTTAAGTGGGAAGAAATGAAATATATATATAAAGATAAGAGGCATGAAGATGGAAGGCAGTCTTGTTCCTAAAATACAAAAGCTTAGCTTTATTTACAACTAACTGCTGCAAGCTCTAAAATTACTTTACAGGAGTTACATGAGAATCCAGCTTGACCCTAAGACATTAACATATCAATTGGGATGCCAATATATTAATATATGATCATATATTCATCTGGTCTGGTCTGGCTACATTTCCCCTGGACAGGGCTTGGGACTTTGACAAATTCTTAGTTTTCACTCTAAAATGCTAGTTTCCATCCCCCAGCAGTAATCCAAAACCTAACCTTCTTCCACCTTTCTTCATTAAACATTATATTTTTTTCTTACAACAGAATACAATCAATCTATTAGATTGCTGCTTTTTGGGTATGCCAACCACATTCTAGTTTTGCATCTCTGAAATCACATCTCATCTCTCTCCATTAGACTTAGATATGTCCCAAATCTTCTCCCAGGTACACATTTACACATCACCTATTAGTGTGTTATTAGCAAATAGAAGGTTCAGGATGGGAACTTCATAGCATCGCCTCGTGCCAACGCTCATTGACCGTCACTGGAAACCCGAAGTGCCTTCTCGAGGATGCTGAGGCTGTGAGCAGAGGTCAGCATCTTGCTTATCCCATAGTGTGTAAACTATAAATGTTTCCTAAGTTGCATTGAATCCACTGTGTTTTATTTCTAGTTTCACTTACAGAGAGAAACAATATCTGAAAGTATTGAAATTTCCTCACTATTTCCCAATATATTGTCACCTCCCAGTATTTACCATGCTTGACTGCTCTGGCTTTTGACATGTTGTTACTCCTCAAAGCATTCTCCTCTCTTGACTTTCACAATCCCACGGTCTCTTGGTTTCCTCTATTGTGTAGGCTGCTCTTTCTCTTTTTTCTTTATAGACGCCCTCTCTCCCTCTCTACCACTACCACTATGAATGTCTGTGTTTCCCTTAGCACTGCCTTGGACCTCTTCCCTCTTCCCTCTAGCACATACCTGGGTGAACTCACCCATGCCATAGCTTCCTGCTCTGCCCTAGCTCCTTTCCAGAGCTCCAGACTCTGAAGTCTGGTGACTCACTAGACACCTGTCCTTCTGCCCTTTAGCCTCAATGGACAAATCTGAGCTGCTTTTTCCTCCTCTACTGTGCCATGGAATCAATTCAGCAGGTTGTAACCAGTGTCAAAAGAATAAAATAGAATGGAACTGATGTGAACATATCAGAAGGCATTACTTATAAGAAAGTAAGTAACACGGTGGAAAACATTGTGAGTGTGCACTTGGTTGTGATGTATGTCTTCTTACTGTGGACCATAGTGAAAAAAAAAATATTCTTTCTATTTCCTTTCCTAACTCTAACAAAAGCTGACCCCTTTTAAGCTTTTCCTCTGCATGGCCTTAATTCAGGTCCAAGTCATCTCATGTCGAGACTACTGGGGTATTTTCTAATTGATCTTTCTGTCTCCAGTCTTCCTGCCTATTTCCCCCTTCCCCTGCCTTTTAACCTGTCCTTCACAGTCCGTTAGGGGGCTCTCTCTAAAACACATATGTAATCACGGTACTCCCTTGTCTAACCTCCTTGGTGTCTCCAGCTAGTTTGGGAATAATATCCAAAACCTACTGTTGGTAGTTTAAAGGACCTTTGAATTCTATTTGAAATTCAGCATAAAGCAAAAATATATGGTATATAGTAGTGTATGTGTTACAAGTGAAGCTTAATTGAAAAATCATAAAAGGATTTTCGAATGGAAAGAATGCAACATTCTGCAATAATGTTATGACCACGTGTGCCCTGAAAATCATGACAGGCCATACTCTGTACTTTCTTTATGTGTTAACTTAAAATCAGAGATTTTTAGTCCAGATTGATAAATAAATAAAATTCTTTACTAACATAACAACCCTAAATCAAGTTAGCACTTATTTTGGGAGAAGAGAATTTTAAGTTTTTCCTTTTTAGGTGGGGATAATATCTTTTAGTTCTGTGTTTACTCCCAGGGTGCCTGGGACACAGAAGATTCTTTATAAATATGCTTATTAACATTTTGATAAAATGGTTTTACTTACGTACTCAACTTCACACATAAAACAACTCCCATGAGCAGCATCTTCTTCTGTGCATTTTTCCATCCCATTCCTTCTGTTCCATGTGTCCCTCTCCTCTTTGTCCTATTGACTCCTTTTTATCCCTCAAAATCTAGAGTGAGTATCCCCTCCCCTGAAAGTCTTTCCTTACTTTTTGGGGGGCCACTAATTACTGTTTCCCCTTTTCTTTGCACATGATTCTGTTCTTCCTTGTTCTAACTCAGCTAGAGTAAGTCTGTCTCCCCTTAGACTATGAGCTCCTTGAGGGAAGGATGAAGCTCTTTGCTTTTGCAGTGCCTGGTGTGAGCAGGGACTCAGAAGGTGCTGGTAAGGTGAACTAACTCCTGAGCATATGATACAAACTTGTTTTTAAGGAGTCCAGGGAAAGCACAACATTCTTTAATGTAAAGGTATGCTTCCAGTTTGCAGAAATTTAAATCAGTGACCTCTGATACTTTTCCAGACCTGAAAGACCAGAAGTTCAACACTCACAGCGAAGTTTCATTATGCAGCGATGCTTACTACTTGAATCATTTTGAAAAAGTTTCTTAACTTTTCTACACTTCAACACAATCTTTTTCATGCTATAGCTCTGCTGAAGAATTTACCACAGCGCTGTGGCTCCTATTAATAATATAACAAATCTAACTGCCTTTATTCACTCGATAAATACTTATTGAATACTTACTATCTCTGAGGATACAGCAATGAACAAAATCAAAGGCAAAGTCTTCACTTTCATGGAGTTATATTCTAGGGCAAGCAACTCTCACTCAGAGAGTTGGGTACCCTCTAACTGTTTGTCCTTGCCTTAAAGGTGATCCTGCCTCATCAGGATTTCTCCAGTCAAAGTGCAAGGGACTCCTCACTGTTCCCAGTCTCCTCATGCCTGACTGTTCTTGTTGTCTTCTCTTCCTGGAATACTCTTATAAATATAAATCCTCTTCAATAGTCAGCATCTAGCCTTTGCTTTCAGTTCAGGGTCAAAAGTTACTTCCTTGAGGAAACCATCCCTGACTAATTTAACAATTATTTGTTCAGTGTTTGTATTTCACAATCCACTTGGACAGTACATATGGTTTTCATTTATACATATCTTCTGATGACTCTTGAAAATATTTCCTGTCTTCCAAAGTTGATTATAAATTTACTGAGATAAAAATCTGTGTCCCCTATTTTTTTCTGTGTGTGGTAGAGACTGCTTATTGTCCCCTAATATCCATCTTCATTTTCCTCCTTTTAATACTAGAACTCCCTAAAATTTTATCTGGGGACTGTGGCTACTCAGCTAGAAACTACATTTCCCAGCCTCCTTTGCAACTAGGTAAGGCCACAAGACTAAATTCTGGCCAATGGAAGGTCAGCAGGAGTGATATGTACAAGTTCCAGGAATTGCTGACCCTCTGCTTCCTTATCCCCCTTCCTGTGGACTGGAATGTGATCTTGGAAATGATTAGTCATCTTGGACCTTGCAGATGAGGGCAAATCCCAAGGCATGGTGAAACAAGAGAGGTCATCTTGGATCCTGGGCTACTTTTTGGAGCAGATCTTTCTTACTTTCTTACTTGCATTGATTTTTTTTTTTTTTTTTTTTAGAAAAAGGGTCTTGCTGCATTGCTCAGGCTGGCCTCAAACTTCTGGGCTCAAGCAATCCTCCAGCTTCAGTCTCCTGAGTAGCTGGGACTACAGGTGCACACCACCATGCCTGACTGAGCTTGAATTTTTATGCACTAGAAAAACAAGCTCCTATCTTGTTTAGCCTACTGTTTCTGGTCTTTTTTAACATTCTAATATCCTAACTCACACAGTGTTCCTTACTGTACTTAACATAGAATGATATGGGTAGAGTGCCAAGTAATAATGTGGTTATTTTTCTTTGTTTTGTTTTTACTTTTTCATGAATGTTTCTTGTTCTCATTCATTATGGGTTTAAAAGAGGAAGTGTGGTTCTGATATTTTTTCACTGAAGTATATTCATTTTGTTAGAATTATGACATATTATTAATATACTCCATTCTTCTGATATCACTGAATAAAACTTTTGGAAGAACTATCTGGAATAGAAATCCAAATTTGGCCTTCAAAGAGAGAACTGTCACATAACCAGGAAATTTTGCAGAAATCTTATTGTTGTGAATCTGTACAGAGATATGGTCACATTCAATCTCTATAGCTCTTTGTGTTACCCATCGATGACACCATCACTGCTACCTCTCAGGGCTGCAAAGCAGAGAAAACAACATACCTCCAAATCTCCCGAAATATTAGCACCAGCAAGAATCCCAGTAGCTGCTGGGAAAAAAATGGCAAAGACAGAGAAGAAGCCTTCACCCTTTGTGAAGCTTGGCCCAAAATTTTCTGCAAATATTGATGCTGCAACACAAATTATGAGAAAATTATTATGTAGACTTTTTTTAAACAGAGTAGGAGGTAAAGTTACCTTTGCCTTCCATAGCCCTAAATGCAATTATATTCCTGTATGATAAATAAAGTGAACTTGAAGATGTTGGTATACTCCTGATGAACTTTATGTTAATATTTGCCAAGAGCCAAAATAGGTATCATAAGGTCTTAGATCTCTAGGACATAGCTCTAAAAATTCAATAATTTTTGTGCTACCAGAGACCCAGCCTGCCTGATTTTTTTAGAATCTAGAATAGATTGAAAGAGGAGGAGATGAAGCACTCTCTCCATGTATCATACTGGCATACTTACAAATACACCACACACATTCACACACACACAGCCACACACCTACAACTACATTCTCACATTCGTAAATAGCTTAAACAATCAACACACTGCTTTTCTATGCCTTTTTTTCTAATTGTTGGAGAACCTTGTGGCTGAGGCTACTTTACAATTTTGCTACTAATGTCCTAATCTCTTTACTCCTGTCTCCCAGAAACTGGATCTTAGATCCTTATACCATATTATTAATATGGGAGAATAAATAGTGAGGGGTTTTGTTCATAACATAATACTATCCCACAGATTGTCATCAAATTACCCAAATAAAAGAGAGTAATCTAGAAGGAAAACAGAAAGGAAAAAGAAGAAAAGAGGAGGAAGAAAAATGTGAACATGAAAATATGGGGTACCAAATAAGGAAGAAAAGCTTAAAACATCAAAAAACATGGTATAGGCCAGGCGCGGTGGTGGCTCACGCCTGCAATCCTAGCACTCTGGAAGGCTGAAGTAGGAAGATCACTCGAGGTCAGGTGTTCAAGACCAGCCTGAGCAAGAGTGAGACCCCATCTCTACTAAAAATAGAAAGAAATTAGCTGGACAACTAAAAATATACATAGAAAATAACAGGGCATGGTGGTGCATGCCTGTAGTCCCAGCTACTCGGGAGGCTGAGGCAGAAGGATCACTGAGCCCAGGAGTTTGAGGTTGCTGTGAGCTAGGCTGACGCCACAGAACTCTAGCCTGGGCAACAGGGTGAGACTCTGTCTCAACAAAACAAAAAAACAAAAAAACAAAAAAACAAAAAGAGAAGACATTTAAAAATATAAACCTAGTGTCCGGTACATTGACATTAGTCATTATCAAAAAAACATTTTAATTTTTTAAACTCATTGAACTTTATTTTTAAAATTAGGATTTAGTGATTGTATCTTCCAAACCTTAATTCATGCTAATTGGTACAGAATCTACTGCTAGACCCTTTCCCAAAAGCTCTCCTAGCTTTACAATAATTTTGAGTTAATTTAAGTTAAGCTTGAGTTACTTCTCTTAAAATCACTACCCTTTCTTTGAAAACTGAAATGAAAGTATTTTCTTGTAAGTCTGCAGGGACTTTGCAATTTATGTAATCCTGTGATTTATATTTTAATGCTTCTCTTTTTAAGTTCTGCAAATCAGCTTTGTTATTGCTAGATACAGACACAACTGCTAAATAGTCAACATTTAATGGCCTGTACCTCTAAAACCCAGAGCCTTCAAAATATTATACCAATCATAGCAGCCTTCTTTGATAGCGTACATCTCATGCTCAGTTTAGTCAAACATCCCTATCAAGGCCAAGGTCTATGTGCACAGGGCACTCAACCCAAATTTAAAAAGCCACCTGAAAGGTAACCCTTTGACTTGCCGGTATGTTTAGGCATAACATTTTCTTCTTAGTACCTCCATCCAGGAGCACTCTCTGGATATGCTGTTTGCCTTTCTTTACATTTGCCTTCAGCTTCCCTTCTAATATTATTAAAAGAGAAATTGTGAAAGAGAGTTTGTATGAGCATGGTTATCCTGACATCCGCGTTGTTGTCCATCTTTCTATAGGCTATCTATGGAAGATGGATAACAATAGCCTATTTGGGGCTATAGAAATTCAAAATATGGGACTTTTGGTAAATTTTCAAAGGTACATGCTTCTTCACATCTATTCTACCAGGCTGAAATGTATGCAACATCTCTGTCATAAAATGGCAAGTAATACATTTGTAGTGACAAGTAAATTCTAATATCTCCATGGCTCATCACAATAAAAATGTGTTTCCCATTTACACACACTTCATTATGCATTGAGGATGGGACATGCAGGGGGGTCTGGGGCTCTGCTATAGACAGGGCCAAGCTTTGGTCACCTTTTATCTTTACCCTCCTAGATGTGTTTAGAGCCCTTTCTAATCAGTCAACATATGGATAAAAAGAAATCCAGGATTATAGGAAGGAAGTTTTTATGAGACAGTCTTAAAAGTAATACATCACTTTTACTCCATCATTCTATTGATAATTGTCGAAAGCTTAGTCACATGGCTGCAACTGTTAATTAGAGATACAATGTAGTCAATCAAGTGCACAGTTTAGCTGCATGGAACATTAATGATGGACATTGGCAATCTCTCTTACGGGCTCTATAGATGATTTTTCTATTTAGTATAAATATTCATATATTTGTATATAGCTTTCCTCTCTGACCCTAATCAGATTTAAATAGGTCTCTTGTGATCTTCCACAGAACAGTTTAAAAATTTCAACTAATTTTGTTTTTCTGCTAAGCAATCACTACTATTTGAAATTATATAAACCTATATCTTACTATAAAATTTAACTCTTTAAGCCAGAAAACTCTTTAGGCCGAGTCCCAGCATCCAACCTGTTGTAGACCCTGAGGGAACATTGAAGCATAATTACATCTGTTTGTCCCATCTTGGAGGAGTATACAAAGAGAGGGATAGAGAGACGGAAACTCTCCAAGACACTTCCTCCTGACTCTTCATTTTTTTTTGTGTGTGTAGGGGAAAGTGGCTCTGCTAGCCTATGGATAACCATAAGAAGGAAAATACAGGCTCCTGGAGACCTAGAGATCTGCAAACAAATGAAGTAAATAGATGCAGCAGTCACTTCTCCATCCCCAGTGTGGATGGGAAACGCTTCTCCTGTGTGAAGGAAGAAATGATGTAGCAATGTACTTACTGAAAGGTCTTTGAAGACAATAACTAGGTCTTAATTGTATTTGCCTCAGTGCCTGGCATAGTACAAGATATATAGTAAATGCTTAGTAAACATATGGGGACTAACACAAAGCACAGACACACAAAACCTAAAAGGCATAGTTAATGAAGCTTCCCAATTTGCCTACTTTATACATTGAAAATCTCTGAATCAAAATATTGTATTTGTGCCATACCTTCTACCAAAAATGCCTCATATCAGATTTTAGTATTTCATCAAATGAAAGAAAATGCAGTGAGCTTTTTTTTTTTTTTTTTAGGACATGTTCATACATCTCGTCTGTACTTGATCATCCTATTGATTTCAAAGGAGATTTTCTCAGCAGTGATAAAGGGTTGGAATGAGGAGGTTCACGGAAATAGTATTTTAGATTTTTAAGTTGTTAATTTAATACCCCAAGGGGAAAAAAAAGAGAGAAAGAATACCGTCATTCTCTTACATTGATTTTGAATATAGCAAAGCAGTTTTCCATAATTATCATTACCTTCTTGTATTTCAATGAGTTTTCTTTTAAAGATCTTTTTATCTTTTTAAAGATAAAACTAACTAGTTGTTCAATATACATTAATGCTATTTCATAAAGGATGATCTGCAATTTACATACACCTAATACTTAAGGTATATTAGGGTTTCAAAAATAAATGCAGCAAACTATTCTGTTTCTCTTGCTCTTCCTTAAGTTTTTCATTATCCATTACCTCCCTTCTTTTTTCTTCTCTTTGTCTCATTCAAAAACTATACATGCAGATTTTATATAATATATATAATATAGAACCTGCTCAAAGTATAATGCTAGGTGAAGAAAAAAATACATATAACTCAGTCTCACGCAATCATTAATTCTTGAGGATTAGGTGCTATCTATCCTCCCAGTATGTGGAAAAGTATAAACTCAATAAATAGTTGCTTAATTAATGTAAAAAATGAATGGACACATGTATTAAAAGATGAATTTGAAGATATCAATTATACTCTCATTTGACCAAAAGAACACCAAATCATTCATTTATATTCCAATTGCTGGAAAGTTGACCTAAATAGTATCAATTTACAAAATAGTAGGAGAAAATACAACTGCAAATTCTCTATTCATTCTTATTTTAAACATTTTTATTTGCTAAGAGAGCAAAGGGAGGCAATTATTGCAAAGCGTATTTTATTGCAGTTATTAGAGTAATTGTTTTATATATCTTCCTTTTTTTTTTAGTATATGAATTTTAAGGCCTTGACTATGGTAGTGAATCACAAAAAGGAAAGGTGTTATATGTAATCTGAATAACTAAAGTGCCAAAAACTTGTTTATAAAACAAAGAAAAAGCCTTCACTAAATCCACATAGATATAGAGTGTTGTTTTAGTTCAAGTTCCTTCAAAATAGTACTTGAGACAAGGACTTGGGTTTAGGTTGTTTATTTAGAAGGTAAGCCTGTGTTGTGTTATGTTACAGACAATGTCTTTATTGGCAAGCAGAGTGGATGTCTCTCAGAGGATCCATCTGAAATTTAAAAGGCTGGAGGAACATTATCTACCAGAGTCTATTTGGTAGCTAGTGTTGGCGAGTTGTCCCCTATACTTCTGAGATGACATTTCTCCAAGGTCTACAGGTTCTTAGTTTTAGGGGAGGTCCTAGGACACTTGTGGAAAATTTACAAATATGTTTGCGGTTGGTGCTCATAACCAAGGTGAATTACCACTTTTGGTACAGTCGAGCTGAAATCGAAGATAGGCCAAGGGATGCCCAAATCACCTGCTATAACAGTCTTCTATAGAACAGATCTAACTCTAGTTCTTGGCATGCATGAGTGAATGATGCAGATAAAAACCCTGCCCTTGTAGATCTTCTGCTCTGATTACATTGAACTGTTCAAGTTGAGTTAGGCAAAGACTTGGTTAAAAACATGATTTTATTATTGAATTGAGGTTAAAAATTATGAATAATTTGTAACATTTCACAGAAAACTTTTTACTATAAAGCATTTACCTCTGTATGGTAACTTTTCCTTCTAGAAATACAGGAAACTGCACTGATATTCAGTAATAAGAAATAATAGTGCTAAGGTATTATTAATTATTTATGAATATCTTCATAATCAAAAGGTAACATGCATATGAAGATAAATGTATTTTTTGTAGAGTAGTCAAATTTTTATTATATAACATTAATAGCATGAAAATGGTGCATTTTTTAAATTATTTACTTTGAAGATATGTTTCATTTTTATTGCTACACAGGGAATTCTATAATTGGCAACATAAACAAAAGCATACTACATTTACCATCTTAATTTGCCCCCATTTTTCATGGATTTTAAACTACATAAAAAGGAGCCTATCACATCCAATTATTTTTTTATGTGGGGAAAAAAAATGCAGGTTTAGATATCTGAGGCTATCATGAGACCCACCATGCAAATATTATATTTTTGTAATGAATTGAAATAGTAGAAAATTTTAAAATCTTTATGTCATCATTTTAATAAATAACCTTTTGGTATTTATTAAAGGTAGTAAATAATCTACCTTTAATAAAGGTAAGGCAGTAAATAATCTACCTTGTGTCTAGTGCTCTTGTTCTAAGACATTCAGTTTCCTATTTTGTTAATGCCAATGTCCAGGAAGTTCCATAATACATAAATAAGATTCAAATTAGCTACTTTCCTTCTGGAGCATCCCAAAGTAGCTATACAATTAGAATTGAAAAATAAATATTATTTATTTGAAAAGAATGAATGAGATTTTGAAGTGTTGATAACATTCCATGCACCCTTGGGAGAAGCAACTCCCACAATTGTACTGAGAGGAAGGAACATCTATTTATAATATTTGGACTAATTGCACTGCTTTCTCTGGCACACTGTGTTTTCCAGAGAAAGCTGCACAATAAATTCCATCCCACATGCTCCTCTATATTGGGACTCTGCAATTTTTTCAATGGGTAAAGGATAATTCTTCATTCCTTGAATCTAGGTGTATCTGTCACTCCCTTGTAACCAGGAGAATGTTATAGAAGTGGCACAGCATGATTTCTGAGGCTAAGTCACAAATGGCAAGGGAACTTCTGTCTCTTTTACTCAGACACAGATTTTGGTGTCTTGAGCTGCTATGTAGGAAGCCCTACCCTGTGGTGCCCATGGAGTGAGGAAGCCCAGAAAAGCCCATAAGGAAGGATCATATGGAGAGAGACCTTTGCACTATATGAAGAGAGAGAGTAAAAGAGTGAGAGTGAGAGAGAGAGAGAGAGAGAGAGAGAGAGAGAGAGAGAGAGAGAGAGAGAAGGAGCACTGAGTAGTGTTTAAAGATGCTCCAGCCATCTGCTGTCCCAGCTTTGGCCACTACCTGAATGCAACTATATGAGAAACTCTGAGCCATAGAAACTCACCAGAACACTTACTGAATTCCTGACCCACAGAAATTGTTAAGAGACAATGCAATTATTGCTATTGTTGTTGTTTTAGGGAAATAATCAAAACACTTCTCGAAGAGAACACTCAATACTTTTACATTTTTATGCTATTATTTGAGACTTTTTAGTACTGAGATCTGAATATTTATATATTTATATATATAATACATAGTTAAAAGATAATACAGACTACAGATGAATAATGTACCTTACTTCTTTTCTCCATCATTATCCAAAAAGATGCATAAAATGTCTGTTAGTACATTGGCCTCAAGTAACACAAGGAGTTTTATACAGTCAATAAGTCAATACATAAAAATTATAATTAAATTTTTTTATGAATTATTATACAGCAACTAATTTCTCAGTTTATTGTTGCATGGTTTAATCTTACTTTTGCAACTCCAGTGGGAATATCTGAATTTTCTATTTGAAAGTTATCAGCATTACTATAAAAAATGCATATCAAATATTAAGGAAGGAGATTCAAGATATATAAAGGGACCTCAGTACACAAAATCTTCTTTTTAACATTCAAATAACACTGCTTTATTTTTTCTCCTGATTATGCATGAGAGATTTGATAATGCATTGACTGTTATGTACTTTCTGTAAGATTGCCCAGGGCTTTATTCTCTGCATACCTTGAAAATGATGAGGGATTTTTCTGAGATATAACTCAATTGACCTGGCATCTTTAAAAACAAAAATTATTTATTTATTTTTATTTCAAAATATTAAGGGGGTACAACTATTTTTGATATGTGGATAGTTTTTGTAATGGTTAAGTCAGGACTCTAAGTGTGCCAATCACTAGCTTTGCGCAGTGGCAGTATCGTAGCCAATGAGGTTTATTCGAGGCGCGATTATTGGTAATTGAAAACTAAGTGTGCCTATCACCTACATGGTGTTCATTGTACCCATTAAGTAGGTTTTTGAACCTCCACTCCTTCTCCCTCCCACCCGCTTGATTTCCAGTGGTTTTTACTTCCCTCTGTACACATGTGTGCACCTTGGCTAGTTCCAATTTATTAGGGAGTACATGTGATATTTGTTTTTCCATTCTTGAGGTACTTCACTTAGGAGAATGGTCCTCAGTTCCAACCAAATTTTTGCAAAGGGCATTAATTTATCCTTTTTTATGGCTGAGTAGTACTTCATGGTATATATAGACCACATTTTGTTAATCTACTCATGAATTGATGGAGTTGATTCCACATCTTTGAAATTGTGAATTGTGCTGCATAAAAATTCAGGTATAGGCGTCTTTTTGATAAAATGACTTCTTTTCCTTTGGGTAGGCACCTAGTAGTGGGATTGCTCAATCAAATGGTAGGTCTACTTTTAGTTCCTTGAAAAATCTCTATACTATTTTCCATAGAGGTTGTACTAATTTTCAGTCCTACTAAGAATGTGTAAGTGCTCTTTTCTTTCTGCATCCATGAAAGCATCTATTGTTTTTGGACTTCTTAATAAAAGCCATTATAACAGGGGAAGGTGACATCTTATTGTGGTTTTAATTTGCATTTCTTTGATGATCAGTGACATTGAGCATTTTTCATGTGTTTGTTTGGCCATTTGTCTATCTTCTTTTGAAAAACTTCTGTTCATTTCTTTTGCCCTCTTTTTAATGGAGTTGTTTGTTATTTTCTTATTGAGTTGTTTGAGTTCTTTGTAGATTCTGGATATTACCCTTTCATCCGATGTATAGTTTGTGAATATTTTCTCTCATTCTGTAGGTGTCTATTTGCTTTGTTGATTATGTCCTTAGCTGTGCAGAAGCTTTTTCATTTAATCAAATCCCATTTATTTATATTAATGTTGTTGCTGTAATTGCCTTTGGGGTGTTAGTCATAAATTCTTTGCCTAGGCTTATATTTAGAAGAGTTTTTCCTACATTTTCTTCCAGAATTTTTATGGTTTCATGCCTTACATTTAAGTCTTTTATCTATCGTGAATTAATTTTTGTGAGTGGTAAGAGATGGGAGTCCTTTCATTCTTCTGCATGTGGCTATACGATTTTCCCAACACCATTTATTGAATAGAGCTTTTTTCCAGGGTATGTTTTTGTTTGCTTTGTCAAAGGTCAGTTGGCTGTATATAGACGGTTTTATATTTGGGTTCTCTCTTGTGTTCCATTGGTCTGTGGAATATACTTAAACAGGGAGGTGAAAGATCTCTATCAGGAGAACTATGAAACACTGAGGAAAGAAATTACAGATGACATGAACAAATGGAAAAGTATATCATGCTCATGGATCAGTAGAAACAATGTTGTTAAAATGTCCATGCTACCCAGAGTGATTTACATATTCAATGCAATCCCCATCAATATACCAATGTCGTATTTCACAAATCTAGAAAAATAATGCTACACTTTGTTTGGAACCAGATAAGAGCCCAAATAGCCAAAGTAATCTTAAACAAAAAGAAGAAATCATGAGTCATCGCAATATCAGACTTCAAACTTTATGCACGGCTATTGTAACCAAAACAGCATGTCACTGGTGAAAATTTTTTTTTTATTTTAATCAAAATTGTTCCAAATTCCCAATTCCTTGGAGTTAAATCTTTTAATGCCCACTTTCAAGAAATATACAAGCTGTACATTAGCTTTATTGGTTATTCTTTGTTGTGTACAAACCACTTTAAATCTCAGTGGTTTAAAACACTAGCCATATATTTTTCCTCATGATCTATGGGTGCTTTGCTGATAAAAATAATTCTTAGTTGTTGCCAAGTGGGTTTGGTTGGGTGTTTACAGTCAATTGAGTGCTGTGTTGTTTAAAATAGCTGCACCCACTTGTCTGGTGATTGGCTGGCTATCAGCAGGGACTAAGGAGAGATTATGTGTCTACAGTTCTTCTCTATTAGAATATCTTGTTCTTGTTCACAGGGGATACCAGTGTCCTGAGGCTAGCTCAAACCTTGAGACGGTCCTTTTGCTGCTTTCTTTTGGCCGTAGCAAGTCATAAAACCAGTCTATAGTCAAAGGGCATAGTCTGTTAATGGGAGGAGTTTCAAAGCAAATGAACACAAATAAAGGGTGGGGAATAACTGTGTCATTTTTGTAAACATCCTCCATAAGAGCTTGGTGGCCAAAGTACATGGTATCAACAGAGAGAGAAAGAATATATTTTCTTTTTCTACCAGTCACCCCTCCAGACTTTATGTATTTTTGTTATTCTCACCAGATTTACTTTATATACTCACTGTGATATTAATAACAATAACATTAATAATATTATTTAATATTTATTGAACACTAACCATGTAATAGTTTTTGTACTAAATTATTTACTTACATTATCTAATTTATTGCCCTCAGCTGTTGTATGAAGTAGATGCAATTATTATTGTATAAACTTATGATTGAAAATTTTGCACATTTATCACTATATACAATTATGAATGAGAGTTTCTTATATTTCTTCGAGTAAAAGTAAATACTGTGCAATGGCATATAAGGACCCACACAATCATGCATACTGAAAATTCTTTGATTATATCTTCTCTTCTACCTTTCTCTCACTCCACTACAGAAACTCTGGCCAACATGCTCATCCCAAAGAGAGCCAGGTATACTCTTGGGTACCGGGGGTTCCATCTACCAGGAACAATTTTGGCATATGGATGCTTAACTTCTTTCACTTCCTTCTATTCTTTGCTAATATTAAGCGAGCACCCTCTTAATGAGGTCCACTGTGATCATCCCATTTATAATTTTAAGCTGCTCACCTTCCTCTATTCCCCTGACCTTGTTCTTCTCTGTTTTCCTCTAATGACTTATCACCTTCTAGCACATTATAAAATATTCTGCTAGAACTGAGGTCAGCACCCTACATTCTCTAGGCCAAATTCAGCCCTGATCCTGCTTTTGTAAATAAAATCTTATTGGAACAAAGTCATGTTCATATAATTTTATATCATCTATCAATGATTTTGTGATGCAGTGATACAATTGAGTAGTTGCTATAGATAGAAATACATGATCCATAAAGCTGAAAATAATTACCTTATGGCTCTTTACAAAACACGTTTGCTAACGTTTGTCAGAATGTAAACTCCAATAGGGCAGGAGGACATTCTTTGTTCAATGCTGTATTCCAATGTTCAGAAAAATATCAATAGCTTTATACTTTTCGAAGGAATGAATTCTTCAGCCCATTCTTCTCTATTAGGCACTCATGCACTAATACTATTTTAAATATTTTGACTAAAATCAATATAATGGGTGGAGGTTTTGAGGTGGGCAACATAACAGAAGTTTGAAAATATTTTCAAATACAGTATAGATTTAGCATATGACTGGGCAAATATATTGGACTATTCTTTCTAAGCCAGAGTTTTCTATTGAGAGATTTTTCTGACATATATCTATATGTTAATATTCTTCAAAAGTCCAACAGAAGGTTAAAACATCTCTTTTTTAAATTACTTTACTAATTACTTCAATATAAAATGTGTAAGATCAGTTTTTATTTCTATATGTTTTAGTAATTCTGTTATTAGCAAGAACATTTAGTTACATGCTAACAAAACTTTTTCAGATATAGATACTGATATGGTATTTCCCTCAAATTAACTTCAAAAACCTGCCTTCTTGCATGAAGGAATTTTGTCTTACTTTTCTCAGTCCACAGTGTTTGACACTGAACTTGAAATTGAGTAGTTTTCTGCTAATATTTGACTTTACTTTATTCTAAGTTTAGCTATGCTAAACAAAATGTGAACCTGCTCAATACCTGTCTTTATGTATAGAATCTTTTTCTTGTTATTTCCTTAAATGGTAAAAGCAGTCAAATGTATTTTTTGAAAATCATTAGAAATCTCCCAGAAAGAGAACTTCTCAAATGCCTAGCCCTCCCTTTCTTTATCCAAGGTGTAAATATCACATCCATGCCTTTGGCACGCTACTATATTTCAGACAATATTAGAAAGTGTTGACATGTGAGAGGTGGATACCAGTTTTCGTTTGAAAACCATCCAACCTCAGAGAGGAGGTATTATTTCAAATAATTAGAGGAGTGAATTAAAGTCCAGAGTTATGAAATAAAGATTAGTTTTTAACTCCATTATAAGATTCATTATACTCGTTACTTCATTTTTTTTTTCAACAGGCATCTTAAGTGTCCATGTATGCAGATTTTAGTGTGAGACTCTATGGATATAAAAGTGACTAACTTTTGGTCCTTTCCATAAAGGAGTTCAATATATTAACACCTGGAGATGCTAGCAAGCATGAAGAGCTACCCATGAACTCACATTTCAATTCTATATTCTGAAGAATATTTGCAAGGTTCACATAGATTTGGTTCAATCTGTATAGGTAAATATTTAAAATTAAGTTTGTTCTTTTTTGTTTGCCCTTTATATCCATATGGGGTTTAACTTTACATATTTTTTTTCTCAGTTTCTTGCAGTTTTACCAGTTCCTTAAAAAATTCTGAAAAATCATTTCTGAAAGTTTTTATTAGGAAAATTCAAAAAATATCTTTCATTTTTAAGATAATTTCTAATAATGCCAAAATAGCTTTTGTTAATGAAAGATGTTTATGTTTTCCTCCTCTTTTGAACATTACTGTTTCCAAAAACACCTTAAAGAGCAAATGTTTTCTTGATAATATATGATATTGCCTTTTTCCTCTATTATACTGTTCTCTGACTACCTTTATTTCATGTGATCTCTTTATATCCTCAACACAATTGTTAAATATAGCTACCACTTGACACCTATATAGTACTTTGTTTTGAGTTGTATAACCCTCTGTACATACTTTATTGCCTTAATTATATTTTGCGTGCCATGGTAGCTTGAAATATGGCCTATTTATTATCATCTCCTAATCTTAAAACAATACTTTATTAGATAGTCAAAATATTTAATTGAATAAATGAATGATGAAAAATTTAGATGAAAAATAGATTGTATTATTATTTGATTTTCCATGCCACATTAACAAGACTTTAGTGGCAAATTCCACATTACACAGAATTTAGTAAGTTGTTCAGAATTATGTATCTTGAAGACAAAACTCTTTATTCTTATTAACATTATAATTGAGATCTCCTCATTCTTCTTATTCTTCCACTAAAACTTTTACTATGTAATACATGCTTGACTCATGGTTAAACACATTTGCTGTGCCTTGTAGGCACTTCCAGCAGATATCTTCATTCTTTGCTTTCCTATTTATTTCCAGAGTCTGTTCAACATTATCTTATCAAGGAGATTTTCTTGGACTATTCTATATAAGAAGGCAAACAAGGTCCCAATCAATATATCTCCCTACATTATTTATCCCCATACCTGTTATTCTCACTGAAGTTTCTACCATCTATCCAACTGTTGTCTACTTATCACTCAAAAACCAGGAATAATGCTCTCATGAAGTCAAAGATTTTCATCTGTTTTTATCTGTGCTATTTCCCTACCACATCAATTGATGCCTAACGCATAGTAGTTATTCCATAAATACCTTTTATCCACACTACAAATTATACTTTTCTAATGTTGAAAAGAACTAAAATAGTGGAATAATAACTATTAATAATTGATAATTTAATTTTGTCTTAAATATTAACTTATTTATTCCATTAATCTTAAGTATACAAATATATGAATAAAATATTATATAAATGTTGCTATGAATTTTAAATTAAAACAGTTTTTATTCAGCACATATTTTTAAAGCCATAAAATGAAATTATAAGGACTTTAAGTGTTTGCTCTATCCTTTCATAGATGACTTGTAGCCAGATAATTCATCCAATGTCTATTTAGAATACTGGGATTTAATTTTTATAAATTTCTGTGAAATGCTTAGAATAGATAATCTCATTTTGTATAGCAAATTACCAGGATAAATTGTTTTTTCTCTTTTTGTCCCAAATTATTTAATTAATGGCAGCATTCAGAGAAAATTAATGATTTTATATAAGATGTTCATCATTAAATTACTCCCTAGAGTGTCAGTGTTTTTAAGAATACTCATTTTGAATAAAGAAAGACCAAGTGCCACCTAACCTAACATGTTTGTCAACATCCTTTCCTATAATGCTTCTATTTCCCATCTTTTACTCTTGTAATGAGTTGGGGCACTTTTGACACAGAGTAGGATGGAACACATAATTTAATAAACAACTAATATTTTTATTTTTATTTTTTTACCAATCCCCTGAACCTTTGATAAAATATGCACCTACTTACCCGGAAGAAGCATTCCAGGTAGCGTGTAAAGTACTGCTTTAAGTATAGCCATGGGCTGATTGGATCAGAGAGGCACTTGACTCCATTGGATTGAAACCAATCTATTAGATGAACACCTGCTCAAAGAGCTATGTTGGAACAATCAGACCTTGCTCTGGAAGATATAAAACAAAAAGCACAGACACTTTTCAAAGGTAGTGGTAAATATTATAATTTTGAGGTCCTTCAATCATTCATTGATTAAGCAAATATTTTTTGAACTCCTACTACATGCCAAATTTTATTCTAAACACTGGGGATATAGCAGTGAATAAAACAAACCATGAATTTTTTTATATCAAAAATGTGTATTGTAAAGAAGAAAGAATAATTAGCAAAGAGATAAATAAAATACCTAGTATGACTGATGGTGATAAGAGCCACAGAAGTAAACTGAACAGGAAAGGAGTATAGGGAATGCAGAGGTGGGGTACTGCCTCATAAACCAGGGAAATATATAGGAATTTCATTTGGGGTGTGAGACATGAGCCAGGAGTCCTGGTATTTCTGTGATGTTTCACATTATTATTCAAAAGGTATAATGGGATTGATTTTTGTGATTTTTTCATACCAAATATTGGAGGTGACTCTGTAAATGTTGAAGGAGAAGGCAGGCAATGGTGGCCTTGACAGAAACATATAGAATTTTGAGATATCTGCCTAATTTACAAAGTGAATATATTAAAACAAGTGAGGGGCAAGTTTACCCAGAGCACTGAGAGCTGCTGAGCTCCTTCTTGGTTTCCTTCAGTGGAATGCAGTTTCCTGGGGTGTGGGGAGTCTTATCTGGAGCACATGTTGCTCTGGGGCATCCTCAAGACCTCAACAGGTGGGTGGGAAAGTTAAATGCAGCATGCAAGAAATAATTACACAAATGTGAGACATTTTTCTTACCAGGGGGTAAATTCCAGAAAAATATAATTTGCTGATGTTCCTGCCAGTTATGCCAGTATGAAGAAAGTGCATGTGATTTGATAATAAAAAATATTTTTCAAAAACCATGACTTTTCTGAAAAAAGGAAGCTCTGGAAACACCAGACATCAGACATAACATTTTGTCAGTGTCTTTCATCATCCTCAGTTAATCATATACTTCATCACTCAAAAGATAAACAGCACTGGTTTTCTATGATTCCTTAAACTTCTTGAAACGTTGGAACATTGGCAGTTCTCTGTGACCTTTGTTCTTCCAGTACCTCCATATGTTTTGTAAGCATTTAATTCCTTATATTAAATCCTTTCCTGCCTGAAATGCATATAATTGATTCTGTTTGCCTGAGTAAACCTTGACTAATACGGCAATGAATTCCAATTTAATATGAACAGAAAATCAAGCTGACACACACAGTGAAACAGAAGTAAAGGATACCATGTTGACCCTGAGGAAAAGTGAATATTACCACTTTTCTGATAACGTTTTTAACCATAAAGCCCAACTTTTTATTTCATTTCCTGATCACAGATTTATATCTATGTCCTTACAATAAGCTCCTTTATTCTAGAAAGTTTGAGTGGTTTTCTTTTATTTATTGCCATATTACCCTGCTGGGGCTGCCATAATAAAGTATCACAGACCGGGTGGCTTAAACAAAAAAAATTTGTTTTCTCAACATTCTGGAAGCTAGAAGTCCCAAATCAAGGAGTGTTGGAAGGTTTGGTTTCTTCTGTTCCAGGCCTTGCTCCTTGGCTTATAGATAACTATCTTCTCCCAGTGTCTTCACATCGTCTTCCCAATGTGACTGTCTGTGTCCAAATTTCCTTTTCTTAAAAGGACACCAGTCATATTGAATCACAGCCCAGCTTTACAATCTTATTTTAACCTCATTACTTTTTTAAAGACCCTGTCTCCAAATTCAGTCACTTTCTGATGTACTGAGAATTAGGACTTCAACATCTAAATTTTAGGAGGTAGAAAATTTAACCCATAACTGTTATTAAAACTTTATTAATCCTGAAATCTCAGAAAACTAATCTGAAGATATGGAATATAAATTCTAATTTTAACATATTTATAGAATTCTTATTATAGTTCAGGATGTTTATACAGGGTTTTATATTTATTTGCTTAACCTATAAAACAACCTTAGAAAGTCAGTATGTTTTTATCCGCATTTTACAGAGTATTCAAGTAAGGGTCTGAGATGTTAGGTAACTTGCCCAATGTCATGTAATTATTTTGATAGCAGTTAAGAGTGAGCCATTTGGAATGGTTGTAATGGGGCAGGAAGATATGGAAGAGAAATTATCAGAGATGGATAATCAAAGGAATAATTTCACTGAAATCACCAAATATTTCAATTTACTTCACCCTTTGAATCTGAAAACAGCGTTCTGTCATCCCTGGAAAGTTGTTGATAATTATGTTTTATTTTTGTTTGTTTGTTTTTTTGTTTCTTGCCTTTCTATTTATATGATGACATCATCCCAGAACTTCCCAGGCAGAATCTGTGTTCTTGGTCTGTTGATGTTGACAATATGGAAATGCCAAAAGTGAGTTAGCAAAAGACTCTAAAATTCATCTTATAATATAAGATATTGACACATCCTGCTATAAAAAATGTATTAGTTTGAAATGACTGGACTTTTAAAAATTTTATACAAGAATCTGCTCTGAGAAGGATTCGTCACCACAAGGCCAAATTGGGTGGAAAGCAATACAGACAGAAAGAGAAAGAGAGGGAGAGAGAGGGAAAGAAAAAGAACAAAGAAGAAAGAGAGAGAGAGAGTCCCTGTAGTTCAATATTTCAAGACAAATTATAGATATTTGTAACTAAAATGATTTATTTCATATTACAGTAAGTGAAACTGCTAAGGGAGCCTCAAATTTGCTAAAAGAATCCTCAAGCTATCCAATGAGCATCTTAACTTGGAAAAGGCAGGAATTCAACAAGGGCTATCTTTATTCACAATTTTACTCTATGATCATGAAATCTGTGAAGTTGCTGTTTCAGACATAAACTATTGAATCACTATAAGGGATGCTATACTATGTATAAATTTTTACTTACAAGGTTCACTCATACATTTGTCTTGAGCAAGTAAAAATATATAACATATCTATTTTTCACCTAGCATTTGATTAGATACTGGGAAAAACACATAAAAAATCTAAATCTCAATTCTCACTCAAAACTGATCTGCTGTCTTCTGAAAATAAAGTTTACATAAATGAAGTGATTAGATGAGATTAACACAGTGAAATACTGCAATTCAATTTGGATGACATTAACTAAAAAAAAAAAAAAAAAAAAAAAACCTATGATTCTTTCTGATGAAAGGAGTATTTTTTCCATGGATTCCAAGTTTTGAAATATATTCTAAAAAAGTGGATTTTTACTGCCAATTAAAATAAATTTAATAAACACTGGAAATAATAATCACATCTTTTATTGTTATTGTAAGTATTTTTTATTTGTAAAACTAATGTGAAGTATGGCAATTAGCCCTAAGTTTAAGAACAAATAAAAAATGGTGTGTACAGATGAAAGTCAGGGAAAGTTTATATACAATGTACAATGTGAATGAGCTCTACAAAAAAGGTTTTCAATAAAAGTTGGAAAAATAATTATGAAAAATGAATATAAAAAATGAATGTAATACCATTGCCTATTATTTTAAGTTATTTAAAAATTATTCTATATGCATAAGAAGCCATGATATTTCCATCTTGTCATGTGTGAAGGAAATATTATAAACACGGATGGTGATTAGGGAAATATGCTTTGAGATATACACACACATATATACACATATATAAACACATATATGTATGTGTGTGTATGTGTATATACATATATCTATTTCTTTTCTGTGTTTCCAACACCTTTGCCAGCTCCAAGAGTTAAAATAATGTCAGTCTTATAGTGGGCCATACAAAGGGGCAACCTGATAAAATAGAAGAGAAATAAAAATCCCATTGAGAGATAATTATGGAATCATGTACAAACCTTTAAAGGTTAATGAGCTCTCTAGAGAAGATGAATGATGCTCTGGAATCTGTTGTCTGACTATAATCCATTTTCAGCATAATCTTAGTTGTGAAGATTTGACATATTACAGGTAATTTGAGGTGAATGTTAACTGTGAAAATGGTAATTTAAGTAATGTGAGCTTCACTGATACTAAAAGAAACATCATTTGGTCAAGAGATGAAACAGGAGAATTTAAAATTTAATAGCTAGAAAGCCCAAAGCACACCTTAATGATCAAAAAGTGAAGTGAATGACCAAAGAATTATTTTCGAATTCATTCATCTAGGTATGAGGCAAAATGAAACCTATCTTTTCATTTCTCTTTTATGAAAATTTTCAAGTAGATAATTAAGCACGATTTTTTTTAGTTAAATAATGTAATGATAGGAAAGGAAAATGGTACAAAGAGAAAAAAATTTAACAGACTAATTTTGAAACACCTAGGTTGCTTTAAATAAAAGTAGAGGTATACAGCATCATGAGCGTTTTGAGGTATTCCTATTTTCCTTCGTGTTTACTATAAGGTCGCATACTCTACAAAAAGACAAAGACTTTACCTGTGGCTGCAGCGGCAAAGGGAGAGGGGGGAACGCGGGTGCGCGGCAGGCCCACGAGGAGGTCAGCTACTCCGCCCCGTGGAGCCAGGTCTTTAAGATAGGAGTCGCCACAGAGGATAAGAAAATTGATAAGAAATAGAGAGAATAAAATAATACACAGAGACTAAGGTATAGTTTATAGTTTTATATAAAAAGATCGGAATAATCACAGCTGGGAACTCAGGCGACTAGATCATATCTCCATGCATGATCTAGCAATATGATTAGATTCACATAGGTTTTTCTAATCACAGATCTCAATTACTAGTTGTCAGGGTTACACATTTGCGTATCAGGGAATGCAGTTGCTAGGGGAACAGGATTACACAGGTAGTGGGCTATGGTCATAAGTCCTCTCAAAGGGCTACTAGCAAGTCTTAATCTATTTAGGTGAACAAACAGGTACAAAGTCTTTCAGGGTCTAGCTTCTAAGTTTTAAGAGGTAGTCATCAATTAACAGAAGTATAATAACAGAGGTATAGTGACTCTATATTTCTTTGATGTATCTATTATGGACTTAAAGGCAAATAGACAGTCAGGAGTGAACAGGATGCCTGAATTTCTACAAACAGGTTGTTTATG